>CBVK0104076207.1:0-11741 GCA_900067695.1 Picea abies
ATGACTTGTTGATGATATATTGCCGATATATGTTGCTGATATGTGCTCACATCTAACTTGTTATAAATGACAACAATGGGTAATGAATAAATGTTGAATGCTAATTGATGAGTTTTTGTGCAAGAGGGGAGTTTTAGGAAAAAGAGCCCCACACTCATTCTCGGGTGGTTGGGAAGAATGATTATTATCCTCCCCACCCAAGTTCAATTCCCACAAGTGACATATTAAGCTCATAATGAGTATATATTGATGTAATGGCTTCGAGCCTTCTTGTTGGTTGGCCTTGTGCCCTAAATAATCTAGGGTTTACCATGGGTACCATCCTGGAAATGAGGGGAAGTACTCAAGGGTTTTCCCTGGGATTTGTAACTTGGAAAAAAGAAAAGGGATTATAGATCATATTGGTATGAAAACCCAAGTTCGAAAACACTTGGTGAAAAACCTGTATGGTAAACACCTATAATGGATATTGGGAGAATGGAGAGCCATTACTATGTAGACAACCAAAAATTATGGGAACTTCTAATGAGGAACAACCCAAGGAAGATCCTAAAGACAATTTACTTGGCTAGTGCATAACATCATTTTATTGACCGAGATGTCAACACAACTATTGGTATTGAAGGATGAAGATAACTATGTAGGAAGAAATTTTGAACAATCCAATGATGAAAAAAATGACAATTCAGGTAATATTGACTCTCTTCCTTCATCCTCAAATACTCCATTCAAGGTTGAAGAAAAACTTGAAATACCAACATATGAAGGTCAATTTAATAATTAGAAACTCATTAGCTAGTTGAGACAAACAAAGGTCTATTTTTTCCTTTATCAGATAAAAGAAACTAAAATGATTTCTTTTGCTCGATTGAAAATGTTTGGACATGCTCTATTTTGGTGGGAGAGTTATGAAGGTGATTTAAGTCTAGGTAAGAAGCTGATGGTTATGTTGATGGCCAAAACTAACCATGTTAGTTCCAAAAGTTGTCATACAATCCTCTCCAGTTTCAGATATGGAACCCTTTTTACACATGAATAAACATATATTTATACCTTCATTTTTCCTACAAGTCGAATCCCTCTTGATTCCACCAAAACTTGCTTAACAATCAGTTAAAGAATTCGGAACAGAATCAGCAATAGAATTTGTAAAATGTTAATTCGGGACGGAACCAGCCCAAAAAATGCATAATATCTTCCAAACGGTTTAACCTCTTCGCAAATCCTTTCAGGATAAGATAAAAATTCTTGTTTCTGAGGTTGGTTTTCAACTGTTTCAAGAGATTCATCATTGATTGCCCAGAAATCGACCTGCAAAATTTCTTCCTATGAGTTGGAATAACAACAAATCTGGTCTACCTCCTTCCTGATAATATTTCTCCCAAATGGTTGATTTTCTAGGCAAATACTTTTAATAAAAAGTAATTGACCTTGTTTATGAAGTGTTTTTTCAACCGTTTCTCCAGATTCCTCTTGTTTTTCTTAGAATCTAGGTTTGAAGTTATCCTCCCGAAACTGAACTGAAATCTAATCTGACTCACTAAGATCATGATTTCTCCAAATATCTTCACTTTATGAGCAAATCCTCTATATTTTAAGTAAAGAGGCATGTTGTATAAATGGGCTTCAAACTGTTTCCTCCAATTCTTCACCATTTGGACAGGATTGAATCTGCAAGATCGCCTCTTGAAGATTGATGTGTTTCCAATCTAGGAAAATCTATGTCACTCTGATCATGATTTCTCCCAATCTATTCACTTTTTGAGGAAATACTTTGGAGGTTAAGTAAATAGACCCATTTTGGAAGTGTTTTTTCAATCGTTTGAAGAGATTCCTCACCGTTTGTTCAGAAAGAAGAATGGAAGATTGCCTCCTGAAACTGATGTGAATTTTCAATTTGATTTTGCCCAAGCATTATGCCTTGTAGAGATGAAAAATCTCAACTGAAAGATATATTTGAAAATTGAAGTTGAATTGTAGATCTGTCATAGACATTTGTAACAAAAAGAAATTAAATTAAAAATCTATTAAAAGATGAACTACAAGATCTCCAAATCTTAATTAACCAAAATTAATAAGATCAAATTTGATTGATATCACACCTTCTAGATAAAGCATAAATGTATAACTTAATTGGACATTATGTTTTGAAATTGAGGATATTATGCAAATTTGAGGAAATTAACTCCAAAAATAACTTAATTGGACATTATGTTTTGAAATTGAGGATATTATGCAAATTTGAGGAAATTAACTCCAAAATAATTAATAATGACTCAATTGTTGATAAAATGATATAAAAATATTCCTCATAATCATATTTTAAATTTCATGCTTAAAATCATGAAATTTGAAATATTAACAATACTCGAAATTAAAGTAAACACAAGGAATTAACATTAGGAACATCCTTAACATTAATCAATTTGTGATGATGTATGAATGTCCAGTGAGAAGAAAACAAACCATTTCATAAGAAAACCAATCAAATAAGACAAATTCAAATGAAAATAAAGGGAGAGACGACATTAAAATAAAAAGGGACCCTAATTTTCAATCAACCATAGAAGAAAATAAAGGGGGGGTTGTTTGCCACAACAGGTTACAAAATGGAAGAAATTCAAGGAATTATTGAAATCACATTTCTATCCTAGAATCTATGAAAAGGAACAACTCACGAAGTGCCAATACCCATGGAAAGAACAAGGACAAAGTGTAAAAGAATGCATGCTAGAATTCTAGTAGTAAGCCATCATTTTGGGTATCACTTTAGAAGAACTTGGGGTAGTAGTGAAATACCTTAGAGGCCTATTCAACCATATCTGAAGGAAAGTGTATCTATTGAATGTGAAAAATCATAGATAAGGCAAGCAAGAAATCTATTTACATCAAACTAGACTTTAAGAAGGGGAAAGAACAAAGGGGCCAAGAAGTACAAACAAAAATAAAGCTAAGAAGATTCCATCCACAACCTAGAAAATAAAAGACCCCAAGAATCATTGCAAACATTGTGATGTAGATGGGCACGTGAATGATAAGTGTTGGAAGCTTCATCAGAAACTGCATTCAAAATTGTACAAGTCTATAAAAGGAGGAATGACATCTACCAAAGAGATAGTGGTAGACAACATCTTTGATATGAATGAAAACTTGGTCTACACCACACTACAACAACCAAGGAAAAGTGGAGATAGAAGCACATTATTTCAAATCAAAGTTCAAGTGAAGAACTACAAGGTAAATGATATGTTTAATAGTTGTTTACAATCCAATTTGATTTCTAGAACCTTAGTTGGTGAGCTTAGTCTAGATACTTATGAATCGGAGCAACCATGTTCATTGGGATGTTTACAAGATAAATCTACCATGAGAATCACTAGAATCTATAAAATTTGGTTTGCCATTAATATTGATTATCCTAGTGAAGTAGAATGTGATGTAGCACATCTTAATGCATGTGAAGTGATGTTTGGAAATCTCTAATTATGAGATATGGATGCAAGCTTCTAATGGGATGAAAACAAATATTGTTTAGTTAAAGGTTGTAAGAAAACCTCATCAAAGCACATATAGGGAGAGATTAAATATCCCTGGTAATAGTAAAATAAAGTCAAATTGAATGATTGATTGAGACATACCATAAGCAAAACCTTCATATCTAATGGAATAGTGGGCATAGGGAAACAAGTGGAGGCTATGTACTTCCATTTTCTCCATTGTTAAGCATTTGGGGACCAAAAGCTTGCCATTGGCGAGGTGTGATGTGAAATGGATCATTAACAAAGAAATGGTTTATTTTAATGGCTTTTATATTTTAGTTAAGTGCTCAAGTTGTAGGTTTAATTGTAGCAAACCCATTATTATAACCTTCTTACTAGTCTAGTTGAAGCCATATTATCAATGAATTGGAAAGTTGTATGCATGCAAAGTTATATCCATGCAAAGGTAAGAATATAAGGAGGGGATCTTGTTTCTCTAGGCTTCCCACAAAACATAGGCAATGATGTTTAACAAAAGACTAGAGCAAAAAGGCACATGGAAAAAAGGTTATGTAGAGATGATCCTATAGAGTTTTTGCACATGGTGTAACATTCCTCGTTACCCGCAAACCCAAAAATCCGCTCAGAAACCGCAATTTAACATGCCCAGTCCCAAACTGAGTCGCGCCACACAATTTTTCTTCTCTAAGACCAATTCTAACAGTGGAAATATCTCCTAAAAATAATTTGCACGCACAACCCTCCTTGTGCCACGCACGACATTTGTTTCTCATTTGTGCGGGCATAATTGCTTCCTAGTGCACACGACAATTATTTTTGGGTGCACGCGGCGATTCAAGCCTCATGCTAGGATATCATGACCATTTCTATGAAAATTAACTAATAGTTAAAATTTATTAACTATCATGCCCTGCATATGCAACAATTATGAAAAACTAACAATAACATGCATAGCCATGAATAATTACATACAAATTCAGCAAACATAAATATCACAAACATAAACACGATAAGTAACATATAAACACACATAAAAGAGCACTTATATTTTGTTACAAATCACCAACTGTGTGCAGACCTCGGACGTTCCTCCCAGTTGTATACTATGTTGTTCATATTGTCTCAACAACATGTCACCCCTAAGTTGGGGCTATGACTCCACCGGGGAAAAGGATCCTAAGCCAACTAAGGTCTGACAATAGCTCAATAAAGAACATGCTCAACAGTACACTCTAGCAATAGCTCCCAGCTCACAGCCTCTCATTCCCCACAGCTTGTCCCACCCAAGGAAATGTACCCCCTTCTTTATTCAACAATCCTTCGGGTTGTCCCACTTCCCTTCTTGGGCTTCAATAACAAGCCGACTATGAATTCTCAAAGATCTATAGCACTTGGAACACATGGTTTCTCAAGGAGTTACAACACCCATTATCCCACACACAGGAAAACTATTCCCAGTAACTCCCTCACCTAGAGAGAATGCTCCACATACCTGACAACATGCTTCTTCAACCCAAACCACCAAGGATTTACTGGGTAATAGTCAACTTCAGTTTCTTCTCACACTCCCCAACCAAGGTACGGGTGATGGATGCAAGAATGAGTGAATGATGCTAAGAATGATGAATAATGGAAAATACACTAAGTTCCCCACATCATATTGCATGTTCCTATCTTGACACTTGTCACTCCAGGAAATGCCTTTGGCTCCACTTGGTAATTTGTTCCTCTCACTTGGGAACTTATGATAAAATTATATCATAAATCTTATGACTTAGGAATAATATTATTTTATTCCTTGGCTTAAGCCCCTTTTACTTAGCCCCCTTTCCCTCTTGTGGAGTCCTAGCCCCCCATACTCTTTCATCTGACTTGGTCTGCAACAGTGATGTATTTCATTAATAAAAACAAGTGTGATTACATAATACATTTATTTAATCTTGTTGGCATAAATCCTTAAAATGTGTGTGTGTGTAGGCACTCTACCCCAAAACATCTCAGCTCACTAGCCTATAAAACATATGTACTTTTAAAACTTGGGGTTCATCCTAGGGGTATTACATTCCCCTCCCCCTTATTTATGCACTGTCCTTGGTCCACTATATACACATGTACAATCAAAAATCTATAAAAATATGCAAGTATTCTTCTCGCATGGCTTCCTCATGTTCCCAGGTTGTGTCCTTAGGAGGTAACAGGTCCACTGGACCTTTACCAGTCCTATTGCTCAATTCCTAAGTAGCTTGACTTTCTGGTCTAATACACACGCTAAATAAACTCGAAAGTCGCCTTCTTTCTCCACTTGAATCACATTCCAATCAATTACATGATTAGCATCAGGCACATACTTTTTAAGCAAAGATACATGAAACAAATTATGAATGCATATGGATGTAGGCAGTGAAAACATGTATGTGACATGACCAATCATCTCCAGGATTTCAAATGACCCACAATAATGTGCCTCCAACTTTGAACGATCTCCAAACTTAAGTGAACTCTTCCTAGATTTCACTTTCAAAAACATATGGTCACCCACTTTAAATTCTCTGTGAGTTTTGCATTTATCTGCATAACTTTTCTGCCTATCTTTGACATCCTTTAAGTCCAGTTTTATTTTCACCATTTTCTCTTCCATTTCACTTAGAAAATCTGGCCCAACCACTGCTCTGTCTGCTGGGTTGTCCCAACTCACTAGTGTCTTGCACTTTCTGCCATGAAGTGCCTCAAATGGGCTCATCTTTAGAGATGCTTGATACCCATTGTTATAAGCAAACACAACCAAATGTAAATATTTTTCCCACTGTGTTGGGTTGTCCATCACATACATTCTTAGGATATCTTCAATCACTTGATTTACCCTTTATGTTTTCCCATCTGACTATGGATGGTAGGCTATGCTAAAATTAAGATTTTTCCCAAATCCTTTGAATAATCCCTTCTAAAAATTTGATGTGAACTTGAGATCTTTGTCAGACACAATTGTCTTAGGTGCACCATGCAATCTGGAAATTTCCTTCATATAAATGTCAACAATGTTAGCTTCCTTGTGTGCGAGTTTTACTGGAATAAAGTGGGAAGCTTTAGTAAACTTGTGTACTACTACCATTATAGAATCATTTTTCTTGGTAGTTCTGGGAAGCTTCATGATAAAATCCATTGTGACAACTTCCCATTTCCACTCAGGAATGGGTAATGGCTGTAGCAAACCAGCTGGGTGTCTGTACTCATCCTTGAATTTTTGACATTCCAAACACCTGGAAATAAAATAAACCACTTTTTTCTTCATGCCCGACCAATAGTATTGTTTCTTGACAACTGTAATTGTCTTTTGGTAGCTTGGGTGCCTAGCATAATGCACGTTGTACATTTATTTTATTAGTATATTTTTCAACTCCTAAGAATCTGGTACATAAACTCTACCCATGTACATGAGGATTTCATCCTCTTTTAAATCAAAATCTTCAATTTTCTGTTACAAAATACCTTGTTGTATCTTTGTATTTGTTTCCACATAGTGCAGATCTAATTTTTCAGCTTCTAACATTCTATCTTTCAAATATGATTTGTACATGCTAATGGTTGTAGCATGCAACTCATGCACTCTCCCACTGAGTGCATCAACCACCTTGTTCTATTTACCCTTGATATGCTTTATACCAAAGTCACACTCACTGAGGAATTCCAACCATCTGCTTTGCCTAGAATTTAGAGTTGGTTGTCCAAACAAATATTTTAGACCACCGTGGTTTGTCTTCAACTAAAATATTCTTCCCATGAGGTAGGCCTCCACATATTCAAGTCATGCACTATGGCTTCCAATTCCAAATCATGAGTAACATAGTGCCTTTCATTCTCTTTTAATTTCGTTGATTCGTATCACACCACATGCCCATTTTGACTAAGGAATCCACCGAGCCCTTCCTTGCATGCATCAATGCACACAACAAAGTCTTCATTAGAATCAACAATTCTCAAAATTGGCGCACTTGTCAACAAACTCTTCAAGTGTTGGAAACTCATTTTACAATCAGAAGTCCACTCAAATCTCACACCTTTCTTTTGCAAGGATGTGATTGGGTGTGGAATATTTGAGAATCCTTCAATAAACCTTCTGTAGTACCTTGCAATTCCCATGAAAGATATCACCTCTGAGTCATTCCTTGGTGTTGGCCATCCTTTAGTGGATTTTATCTTGTTTGGGTTTATTGCTATCCCTTCCTCTGAAATACTATGACCCAAGTAATGAATCTAACTTTGATAGAATGATCACTTGCTCGACTTTGCATATAACCAATGTTCTCTCAATACTTGTAGCACCAACTTCAAGTGCTTCTAGTGCTCTTGTTCAGACTTAGAGTAAATAAGTATGTAATCCAAAAGTACAATGACAAACTTATCTAAGTAAACTCTGAAAATACCTTTCATTAAACACATGAAGACAACCGGTGCATTTGACAACACAAATGGCACTACTGTAAACTCATAATGGCCATAACTCATCCTGAATGATGTCTTGCTGATGTCTTCGCCTTTAATTCTTACCTGATGATAGCCTGATCTGAGGTCAATCTTAGAGAATATTTTTGCATCTTTCAGCTAGTCAAAGAGATCATCTATTCTTGGAAAAGGGTACTTGTTCTTCTCTGTTACATTATTCAACTGCATGAAGTTGATGTAAAGTCTCAATGTTCCATCCTTCTTCTTCACAAATAATACTGGGGCACCCCAAGGTGACACACTTGGGTGTATATACCCTTTATTCATAATCTCTTCAAGTTGCATTTGCAATTCTTTCAGTTCTGGTGTGCTCATCCTATAAGGAGTCTTGGATACTAGGGTTGGTCCAGGCATTAGATTTATAGATAAATCAATATCTCTTTTGGGTGGCAACCCAAATATTTCTCTAAATACATCTTTAAACTCCCTTAGAACTACATAGTCTTCAATATTTGGCACTTTATCCATAGGTTCCTCCTCCATATGTGCCGCAAATACTTGACATCCTTTCCTGAATCTTTTCTTCAATTATAAGGATACAACTTCTCTGATAGTTACTTCCCTAGGAATACCCTGATCTATCCTCAAGTTCTCTTTCTCATCCAAGCAAGTAAATGCTTTATTTTAACAGTCTAGGACAACATGATTTTGGTCCAACCAATCCATAACAATTAAGTAGTGATATGATCCCAAAGGTATGATGTTCAAATATGCTTTGGTGCTCAGTCCATTCATGTCCATTGGACATGTCCTAACCATCTTATTAATTTTCCTTTTAGCTTCTGTAGCTAGCTGTACCAACCAAGGTTTCCCCAGCTTGCTTTTTGGAAATTGAAATCTTTACACCATCTTAGGATTTAGATAACTATGACTAGCTCCTGAATTAATTAAAATAGCAATGGGTTGGTTGTTGATCTTACCTTCCACTTCAATAATATGTGACTGAAACTCAACTTGCTTGTTATCTTGGCCTGCGTAGAACCTAGGCACATTCTGCCCATGTCATCCACTGTATCAGCTTGTTGTACATTGTGAACAATCCTCACTTTTTCACCTTTGTGAGGACAATATTTGTACATATGATCTCCCTCACAACCCCAACACTTCATTGGTTGCTGCCTTGGTCTTTGCCCCATTGCCTCTATCATTCTGGGCTCCTTGGGAGTTGGCTATCCTTGAAAATTATTTATGAATAATGGTGGATTGGTCCCCTTCTTCCTTTGTTCCATATTTTCTTTCTTCTTGTATTCCCAATCCTTTTGGTAAGTGGGTCTTCCTCTATGCTGATCATAGAGACACTTGTCTCTCCTTATAGTTTCATCCAATGACTTGGGATAATCATACTGTATTTTGTCATTAATAAATGATGGCATCTCACTTGGGTACCTTTGAATCTTAACTTATTCATCCTTGATGAAGTAAACATATTTCAATAGCTCTAATAATCTCCTTTCATATTCATCTATTGTCATACTTCCAAGATAGAGTTCAAAGAACTTCTTCATTTTCCTATCACAAAAACGTTTGGTTAAGTATTTCTTTTGAAAGTATCTCTTGAACTCCCTCCAAGTAAATTTTATCTCATCAATGTGTTGTACTTGCACAAACTGGTCCCACCACATTGATGCTTTTCCCTTGAGTTGGTAGATGGAAATTCTCCCTTCTACCTATGAAGAGTAATTATGTAACTAAAAGTACTTCCTCATGCCCAACAACCAAGTCTCCGCATCCTCATCCTTCTTATGCTCACCATCAAAAGTAGGAGGTTTGATTTTATTGATTTCTTACTGAAGTTCATCCACCCCAGTCTTCTTAGGTTTCTTCACAAGACTTGAACTACTATGTACTCTCCTAGTGGAATGTCTTGGAGAGTGATAGTTCTTTTTGCTAGAAGTTATGTTTCTCATTGTTCTTCCCCTCTTATCATGAGACCTATAACTTCTTGATCTACTTGACTCAGTCTTCTTATCCTTTTTCTTATCAAATTTGTTCAAGCACTACATCAAATTAATGTTGAAGTCTTCCTGCAATTCCTTGGCTTTCATAAGCCTCTCATTGTCAAACTTATGACTTAGGACATCTGCCTACAAAATCTTTATGGTTTCCATCAAGTTCATTATTTCTTCCTTACCTTCTCCATGCCCATTAGAATTTGTACCTTCATTACCTATATGGACATACATTCCTTTGTTTTATTCTTCATGAGTGAAAATCCCTTGCACATCTTCAATGATTGTCAACTCACGTTAATCCTACTTGATCTAATGTTGTTGGCTCTACAAAATGTGCACCCAACAAAATTTGTTAGGCTAGATAATTTGACAAATCATGAAATGATGAACAATTTTGTTCTCATATAGCATCATAATTCTTCTTCTGATTTCTTAGGAAGTTAACTGCTTAGTCAACCACACGTGCACAATTATGCTTCATATTTAGCAAGTACATATTTACATTGGCAACACTAAAACATGTAGCGCATGGATTGCACAACACTATCTAGTGTGCATATTTTTTTTCATGCACCAATCTCTATTGAACACCACTTCTGTGTCACACACAATTACTCTGCATATATTACTAGCACTACATTGTACTACTTCAAGGTTAAGTGTATCTGCACCATGCACCAATATGCTTTTTGTGCATTAGTATTCTGTCACACACCGATATTTACGGAGCACGACTTTGGTGTCACACACGAACAACAAAAAACTGCACACACCTCCACATATTTAAATTACATTTTGTCAACACTCTGAATGCACATCACATTATTGCTTGTGTGACACAATATTGCATCTTCCGATGTTAGTCTTCGATACATTTTTATCGTGCACCTATATTTTGTGCACGCCACATATTATACACGTTGTGATGTCAAAAATTAGTGTACATACCCTGTATGCCATTATTTTATGTGCAACGCCAAAAGTTCAATGCACATACCTACATAACATATTTTCTCCACACCCCAGACTCTACGTAGTGTAGTATTCATCTTTTAGTGTGTAAAGCTTCACACCTTATTCTCCTACGGATCATTTCTACTTAGTGCACACACTACTCTCGAAACTTAACTCATTTTTCCATAGTTTTTGTTGCAAAAATTTGGGCTTTCCCGATTCTCAACCAATTTCCACCATCGATGTTCTACATTCATGAAATTTGTTCAATTTCATTCTTGTATACTTAAATTCAACCTTTTCACTATAATTCCTAAGTGTGCCACTGGTTGACATTTCCAGTGTAAAGTTTCCCAATTCCTTCATAGATTTAGCGACAAAAGTTGGAGATTTTACCCAAATCCTATCAAATGCTTCAATTTTTTGTCATGGACACAATACAAATTGAAAATTTATTCACTCCCAAATTCAATTCTTTGTGAAAACCAATTTGACATGATCTTAACCTGACCTATCCAGTCTCACTATTGTAGACTAGGGTTTGATACCAAATTGTAACAAACTAGCCACCCATGCTACTACTTATGGTGTTCTATTTATGATTTGATACCAATTTACAAGAAGTTCCACTTAAATTTCTCTAACACAACTCTGTCCCTAATTAAAAAAAACATATAGAAACTTTGCAACACATAATTACATACATTTTCTAAACATAATTATACACAATTCATAATAGAATTATAAACACAACATAAACAACATAAAATCATGACAACAATTGCATGAATATAATTGCAAACATATTTAACACACAAATTGGAACTTATCTTGT
>CBVK0104076210.1:0-10803 GCA_900067695.1 Picea abies
AAACTAACCTAACCTAGCCCTACCTAGATAGCCTACCCTACCCTACCCTCCTCTTGTTTAACCTAACCTACCCTAGTGTAGCCTAACCTAACCTAACCTAACTTACATAAACTAATCTAACGTAGCTGAGATATGCTAGCCTTACCTATCTTAGCCTAAACTTCAACTTCAATCATATGTCTAAATCTCTAAGCTTAAGCCTAAACCTGAATCCTTATCCAAAGCCTAATGCTACCAAATCGTACCCATTTAATCTTATGGCCGTTTAATATTATAGCCAAGCCATAAGCGTAAATCCTATGCCCAAGCCTCACATAATACTTCAGAATGAGAATATTTTCACGGACAACTTTATAATCTAATTAATCAAATCAATTTTTAAATATGCAATAAAAAATCACACATCCATATGTTATTTAAAATTTGAAGTAAAAATCACAAATTTCTAATATAAGATACAATACAATTCAAATGATAAAATAACAACAACCATATAATAAATAAATGCTATAAATATACATACAGTCTAGAAAAAATCCACATAAAAAATAATTAACATAAAGAATAAATTATATATATATATATATATATATATATATATATATATATATATATATATATATATATATAAACATATATATATATATATATATATATATATATATATATATAAACATTAATAAAATAATTTTTCATATATACAAAAGAATGATATACCATATGTATACATTTTAAGTTAAAACACAATGTTTTTAAATTAATAAAAAAAGTTAAAACATAATCTACATCACATAATAAAATAATTCGCAATATACATGAAATAAAATAAAAAATTTATATACAAATTTTATGTTCATTTAATTAAAAAAAATAATGCAAAAAATTATAAAATAAAAAACATATATTTCATTATTATCACAACTAAAAACATTTCAATAAACTTAAAAATATAACTAATAAACTTTATAAATACTCAAACGTACACATAAAGATATAACCAAAAACATAATAAATACACCCTTAAAAAGAAATTAAATACAACCAAACATAATAAATACACCCTTAAAAAGAAATTAAATACAACCAGTTTTACATATTCAAAACCATATTCACGAGATATCATTGGAGTTCAGAGGCTAGTGATAAGTTTGGACGAAAATCAACTCAGTGACATATAGTGAAAAGTAAGGATATCGATTTCTACTTTTCACTTTGTACGCACGCAAAAGCACGAATTTTCGATTTGTAATAGAAGCTAAAAGAAAATTTTGTACGCATGCAAGAGCACGAGTTTTCAGCCGTAAAGTTTTGGGGACTCATTATTGTTCGACGCCCGTACATATATCCTTGGAATTTATTGAATTTGAAATTGAATTTATTTACAGAATTGCATAATATAAGTTAATACCTCAACTATAAAATAACAAGCAACTTGGAAGTTGATGCACAAAATTAAGATTGTTAATCGCAGCAGCGGAGTGTCCGTATTGGATATCTTGGAAGTTCCAGGGACGGCTATTCCTGATAGTCTAATAGGTGGGAGTTGGGTTTAATTAATAAAAAAGAAAATAAAAATTATTAATATATACCACTTGTCATTTTTTAATTTGATTTAACAACTCCACATCTAAATTTAATAAGTAGACTAGCTAAATTTTGGTGAAATTGAATTGCATGGCGAGGGCGATTTAAATTAGTACTCAGCAAACTAGCGAAAGATAAGAAGCCAAGCCAAGGCTAAAATATTCAGCGGATTAGTTAGCTAATGAGATAATCCCAGCCAAGCCAAGAAGATAAGAAGCCAAGCCAAGACTAAATTAATTAGTAATGAAATTGGTCGGCGGATTAGTTGGCTAATGAGATAATGCAGGTGCGGATAAAAAACCTCTAATTCAATAAGCAAAGATGCGCGGATAAATAATATAAGGATTAGACTATTGAAGAAATAGGGTTAAAGCACTGCTAATGAAAGATTAAATTTATTCAACATGGTAGACAGGTAGAGAAATGACATCAAGGTTAAACTATTCAGAGAGAAAGAAACATAAGCTAGAGCCATACATACATGTTGCTCTAATTCATTTGTGAAAGGGTTTGGAAGGGCTTGAATCCACCATTGAGATTTTCCAACCAATGGCATCTCACATCGGTACAGAACAAGCCGAGACTGAAATATTTGCCATCAAATTTAGAGAATGAAAGAAAAGTTATATTTGCAATAATATTTGAGATAAGATAGAATAATTAATATTGCTAAATAAATTTACAAAACAATCTAGTGCTTCTAAAAAAGCAGAGCGAGGAAATAATAATAATAAAATATATCGTTGAGCTTACCGACCCTTCCCTTCGAATTTGTTTTCTCCCGTGAATGATCCAATTGCATCAACTCCTGTATGACACACAACATCAGACTCTCGACACTCAGACTCAGACATTCAGACTCAGACTCGACATTCGGACCACACACTCACACTCAGACTCAGACTCGACCCAATATCAGACCACACACAGGCCCATACTAAGACTCGACCTAGATTCACTCACGCATCAAACTGCACCCACTCAGACTCAGACTCTACACTCTACCCAATATCATACCACACACATGCCAATACTAAGACTTGACCTAGATTCAAACCGCACACAGGCTTAGACACCCAACCATATAGACATACGAGACTGAGCATAGATAGAGGCGGAGGAAAATGTTGAAACACTGAAGATTTGAGATATATATCTCTTATCCAACCTCTTTTCAACGAATAGATTGTTTCCCACTTTTATGTATCCGGTACGTATGAGACAAAATTCCTCTCTCTTCAATTCACTGTTATGAGACAAATTCTTACCGTTCTCTTTAACCAAGCTTTTATGGCACCGTCCAATAGAGGCTTTCTATTTTAATCAAATTCTCAACGGTTCGCTTTATCAATGCTTTTCGGGCACCCATTACAGGCTCTCTGTTTTTTTCAAATTCTCAATGCTCACTTTATCCATGCTTTTCCGGCAACGTAAGTTATAGGCTCTCTTCTTGGTTCGTGTTATCCATGCTTTTTTGGCACTGTCACCCATTACAGGCTCTCTGTTTTTCTCGAATTCTCAATGCTCACTTTATCCATGCTTTTCCGGCACCGTGCGTTATAGGCTCTCTTCTTGGTTCGTTTTATCCATGATTTCCCGGCACTGTCCATTACAGGTTCTTTTTTGTTTCAAATTTTCAACGGTCACTTTATACATGCTTTTCCTTCAGTTAGAGGCTCTATGCTTGGTTCTCTTTATCCATTCTTTTCCGGCAACGTCCATTACAGTCTCTGTTTTTATCAAATTCTCAACGGTCACTTTATCCATCTCGTGCTTTTTTGTTTGTTTGTTTTGATTTCGAAGGGTATGTGTACTTGGATGATGTAGGGTTTCAGTATGAGTATGAAAATTACAACATGTTTAGAATTGGAATTGATTTATTTCTAATGCGCATATTTATTAATTTATATATATTTTTGCTTGGTGATAAAAGTGATTTTAGATATTTTTAAGAAACTCACATTATAATAATTATTTTTTGATTTTGCATATGGAGTTTGGTTTAGTGTTAATGCTGAATTAAGAAGTTTGGTGTTAGATTAGATTTCTTTATACTTTTTTATGTCTTTACTAGACATCACCTTTTTAGTTGTAAATATTTTTTTATATATATCTATTTGTTTAAAATATATGTATTTTTTTTAGAATCTCATAATCAATAGAAATGTTTTGTTAGAAACAAAATAAACATTTAGGGATTTTTCTTAAAAAGTTCATTAGTATTCTAAATTGTTTGCTATAAGAGTGTCCTTGTAAGGTAAAACATGTGAGCTTAATGAGTTCCACTTATTAATAAACTTGATTTGCTTTTTTTTATAAAGGGATCAAATGGTTTTGAGAAAAAAAAACTTCAATAGTAAAAATATTAGAGGTCTTTAAATGTTGAGTTTCATTAGTATTTTTTGACAAGATTATAACAACTAAGCATCCAAATAAGTAGATGTACCTAACATTCATTTGTGGATCTTAAAAATAAATTTAGAGCACATTGACATCTATTTTGATAGTAAAGCATCAAATTCCACTTTGGAGACACTATATCTATATTGATATTTTAAGTTTCATCATGGATAATCAAAGTTAGTTAGGACATTGAATCTTCCTTTGTTTCTTCTCTAAGGGGAAAAATATTTGAATATATATTTGGAGGATTTTGCGGACTATGGATATATGACAATCAAAACACTTGTAATATTAAAAGATGCCCTTTATTTCTAAATATTGCCTCCCTCTTATGCCATTTCCTTCAAAAATCAACTTTTGTTTTTTAGCCCTCTAGATTTTTGAATTGTGTGACGAATTTAAAGATCATTACAAAGAGAATATTAGGATTGTATTGAATATATAGCATATCAATGTTGCTAAAATTAAAAAATCTATTTCGATGGTTTCTAAATCAAGAATAATCCAATCTTCTATGTAAAATAGAAAACATGTAAAGAAGCTAGTGGTTTCCTCATTACTCATGGGAAGAAATCTAAATCATGGACTCCATTTCAATGCTTACTCTAGAGTCACTTGATTGGAAGATGATTCACAATGTAATTGAAAATATTGTCTCTACTACTTCCTCAACCATTGGAAGCTAATGATGTGATATAACATTTTAGTTGTCTCTACTACTTCCTCAACCATTGGAAGCTAATGGTCTAATATAAAATTTTAGGCCTATTGTGATTAACATATTGAGACCTAGAGCATAATAATCACACATAACAAAGATAACCTTATGCACATTATATGTACAGTTACGATAAGTACCTCTTAAGATAATATACATAATAATACATTTCTCTCAAATTTATTATGTATGAATGAATCTTAGCATATATATATATATATATATGAGTTTGTTCTTTATTCATATCACTTAACCATGAGTGTGAGACCCTTAGAGAGCCTCACTAACACCATGTGTAGTCACAAACCAACCACACATTATGTGTGAATGTATCCCACTATGACTTTAATGGCACACCTTAACTACTTATGACACAAACCCAAGACTAACCATCATCACACAAACATCCTTGTTAAATACCTAACCTCCCTAACCCCTCATGTAGGTAGAATAATATATTTTCCATGTAATAAAGTTTGGCATTAGCAAATAATGCCTATTTAATAATGTGAACAAGTTTAATGTGAGAAGACTTGGTACCTTACAAGAGGTATCCAATCACTTTCCTCTATAGAAATTGTGGGAATTTTCTTTTCTAGGGTAGAAACATGTACTATTTATGTCTTTAAAGAACATAGATGTGGAATTCAATCGTTAAAACTATGGCTCACAAAGAATACACTCAATAAATACAGACAATTTCATCGAGTTATTCAAAATAAATGTTTCACCTTATTGGAAACCTTTGTAACCACTATTGTTACCCCTTTCAGTAGTACCACATAGACATAATTTTCATATGACCAACACTCCCACATATTTTTAGGTATTTTGAGAGTCCCATAGGTCTCCTAAAACTATCTCTAGATAAATCGATCGACCGCTTGACTACTATAGTGACACCTAGAGCAACAATCGAGAATATATTCTTTATTACCTCAGTAATATGATAGTAAGACTAAGGGTATGGTCGATCCTCCTTAGTTGGCACCCTGAGATATTGGGTCAAGTACTAATCTGAACCCCACACATATATCAAAGAGTTATAGGGTAGGGAAAACCTTTGTTTGTAAGAACCATGAAAACCCTAACCCTTGGGAACAAAACATAACAAAATAGGAATAGAAGGGATATTTTACTCCACAACACTTCCTTCTACACCATGTTTTCAAAATTCCTACAAAATTTTCCTTGTTAACAATTTGGGCATTTTTTCATTGTAGTATTCTTTAGGCTGGAGTATAACTCTGCAAGAGTAAAAAAAAAATCCATTGTACCTATCACTTGTAAGCCTTTTTTTTTTCCATGAACCCAACCACCCTTCCTAACACCCTTATTTTCCACCAATCCCATTGGCTTTCTCTCTTCATCCTGTCTACCATCATACCCCTCATCTGCAACCCTTTTTATATGTGGAACCACCTACCCATTTTTTCCTAGTCACTAATGGCTCTCACCCACAACCAAGAACTAAATATATTGATTACAAACAATACCCATAACAAGAAGGACATCACACACATCAATTTCAATATTATCTCCCTCAAAGCCTTCATTGATACTCTCAAGGACCAATATGCCACCATCAAAGACACTCTTGAAAAATTGCTGAGATGATCCATGAACCCCTTGTCATTGGAACAACCTTCCTATCAATAAGACGTCGACTCTTACCATTTCAAAAACCCTCATTCCATTCACCTTCACCATGACCCATGTATTCCCAATGTCGAGGTGAACAAATTTGATGGATGAGATGCCATGGGACGTGTCACTCAATTGGAACATTATTTATCCTTGCATGGAATTACTAATGAATTGGTAAAACCTTGTTACAATGTCCTCTATCTCGATCTTCAACACTCAAAATCATGGAAATGGCATAAAAATTCATACCAAGGGTATGTTTCTTGGACACAGTTTGTGTTCAATGTTTATGAATGCATTGGCACTGATACAGACCATTTGTGCCATTCGACCAAGTCGAAATAGTCTTGCAGAATGTAATACTTGAAAGCTTCCTTTGAGCACTTGGATTTTATAATGGAGGACATGTTAGATGCCTTCTTCAGGGAATGCTTTATGGGTGGCCTAAAGGATAAAATCCAAGAATGGGTCCTAATGGTTCACCCCTACAATTGTTTGGAAGCTACTAAACACACCAAGGATATACACTAGGTCATCTCTTCAAATAGAAAAAACCCTCTTTTATTCCTCTCCCTAGACCCACCAATATTTCCCCTTAGGCCACTCCTCTGAATATCCAAAAAATAACTCAAGAAAAAATGTATGGCTGCAAACTCAAGGGTCATTTTTATAATTGTGATGATAAATATTTTCCACGGAACAAATGTAAAGAAAAAAAATGTTTTATGTTCATTTTTGAGGATTTTTCAAAGAGGATGTTGATGTTTCCCCTATCAATGGGCTACCCCAAGGAGATGGTCCTAATCCATGCTCTGATCCTCTAGAATTTGAACTGTTGATTTCACTAAACACTATCACTCACTTCTCTTCTCCCCAAACCCTCAATTTAATTAGCTACATTGTGAATAGGAAAGTCATCTTCCTAATTGACAGTGGAAGCACCCATAACTTTATCCATCACCGAATTTCACAATAAATCAATTTCTATATCCATATAGTAAACAATTTTCAAATCATGATTGTCAATGGTGGTTCCATGAAATGTGGGGAGCATTATGAAAATGTGTGCCTACAATTTGTTAGTACCACCTACAATCTCATATGTTTTCTATTGACATGGGAAGTTGTGGAATTGCGATTAGTGATGAATGGATATGAATTGTTGGCCCCATCATCATAGTTTTTAAGGACAAAACCATGCAATTCACAAATGAAAACAATATAAGTTCCAGGGAATCACACTAGTCTCTCTTTGAACCATTAGTTCCCACCGCATGAAAAATCTACTAAAATAGGTCATTCTCACATTATTTCCCAACTCCATTCCATTCAAGAAATTGAGACACCCTTTGTGCATCCAGAAATCCAATATATCCTCTCCCAATAAAAATATAGTTTTAACACTCCCCATGGAATTCCCCCTTCCCACGACATCTTTTATGTTGAATCCCCTATTGAGCCCTCCTGATTATGGTTGGGACTTCCTTCTACAGCATGGCTATAAACCCTAACCATTGGGAACAAAACATAACAAAATAGGAATATAAGGGATATTTTACTACACAACACTTCCTTCTACACCATGGTTGAAAAATTCCTACAAAATTTTTGCTATTAATAATTTGGGCATTTTTTCATTGTAGTATTCTTTAGGCTTGAGTATAACTTTGCAAGAGTAAAAAAAAAATTCCATGGTACCTATCACTTTTAAGACTTTTTTTTTTCGATGAACCCACCCACCCTTCCTAACACCCTTATTTTTCACCAATCCCATTGGCTTCCTCTCTTCACCCTGTCTACTGTGATACCCCTCATCTCCAACCCTTTTTCTATGTGGAACCACCTACCCATTTTTTCATAGTCACCAATGTCTCTCACCCACAAACAAGAACTAATTTTCTTTATTACAGACAACACCCATAACAAGAAGGACATCACACACATCAATTTCAAGATTAGCTCCCTCAATGCCTCCGTTGATACTCTCAAGGACCAAAATGCCACCATCAAAGACACACTTGAAATTTTTTTGAGTTGATCCATGAAACCCTTCTCATTTGAACAACCTTCCTATCAAGAAGTCATTGACTCTTCCCATTTCAAAAACTCGCATTACCATCAACTTCATCATGACCCACGTCTTCCCAATGTCGAGGTGAACAAATTTGATGGATAAGATTCCATGGGATGTGTCACTCAATTGGACCATTATATATTATTGCATGACATCACTGATGAATTGGTCAAACCTTCTTATAATGTCCTCTATCTAGATCTTGAACACTGGAAATGGTGAAAATGGCATAAAAATTCATGGCAAGGGTATGTTTCTTGGAAAGAGTTTGTGGTAAGGATTTATGAATTATTTGAAACTGATACACACCATTTGTTCCATTTGACCAAGTTATAATAGTCTTTCACAATGGAATACTTTATAGCTGCCTTTGAGCATTTGGCTTTTAGAATGGAGGGCATGTCAGATGCATTTTTCAGGGAATGCTTTATCGGTGGCCTAAAGGATGAAATATGATCCTCGTTCCTAATGCTTCACCCCCAGACCTCATTGGAAGATACTAAACACACCAAGGATGTACACTAGGTCATCTCTTCGCATAGAAAAAAACCCTCTTTCATTATTCTCCATAGACCCACCAATATTTCCCCTTAGGCCACTCCTCTCAATATCCAAAAATTAACTCAAGAAAAAATGGATGAATGCCAACTCAAGGGTCACTGTTATAATTGTGATGACAAATTTTGTTTATGGAAATTTTTGAGGATGTTGCAAAGAGGATGTTGATGCTTCCCCTATTAATTCACTACCCCAAGGACATGGTCCTACTCCACCCTCTAATCCTCTAGAATTTGAACTCTTTATTTCACTAAATATTCTCACTCACTTCTCTACTCCCTAAACCCTCAATTTAATTAACTACATTAAGAATGGGAAAGTCATCATTCTAGTTGACAGTGGAAGAACCCATAATTTTATCCATCACCACATTTCCCAATAAATGAATTGCTATATCCATATAGTCAACAAATTTCAAATAATTATTGATGATGGAAGTTCCATGAAATGTGGGGGGGCTTGTAAAAATATGCACCTAAATTTCCCCTTAGGCCACTCCTCTCAATATCCAAAAATTAACTCAAGAAAAAGTGGATGGATGCCAACTCAAGGGTCATTGTTATAATTATGATGACAAATATTTTCCAAGCCACAAGTGTAAAGAAAAAAAATGTTTTATGTTCATTTTTGAGGATGTTTCAAAGAGGATGTTGATGTTTCCCCTGTCAATGTGATACCCCAAGGAGATGGTCCTAGTACACCCTTTGATCCTCCAGAAGTTGAACTATTGATTTCAATAAACATTATCACTCACTTCTCTTCTTCCCAAACCATCAATTTAATTAGCTACATTGATGATAGGAAAGTCATCATCCTAATTGACACTAGAAGCACCCATAATTTTATCCATCACCGAATTTCCCAATAAATCAATTTATATATCCATATAGTAAAAAAATTTCAAATCATGATTGTCAATGGTGGTTCCATGAAATGTGAGGGCGTTGTGAAAATGTGTGCCTACAATTGGTTAGTGCCACCTACAATCTCATATGTTTTTTATTGACATGGACAGTTGTGAAATTGTGATTAATGATGAATGGATATGCACTGTTGGCCCCATCATCATAGTTTTTAAGGACAGAACCATGCAATTCAAAAATTAAAACAATATAAGTTCCAAGGCCTCACACTAGTCGCTCCTTGGACCATTAGTTCCCACCGCATGAACAATCTACTAAAAAAAGGTCATTCTGGCATTATTTCCCAACTCCATTCCATTCAAGCAATTGAGACACCCTTTGTGTAGCCATTCATTTCTTTTCTTTGTCCTAATAATCTCCATAAGGCAAGATTTTTCTTTATCTATTAGATTTTTTTATTATTAGTGATTGATTTAGAGGAATATTTTGCAAACAACCATAAATCTAAGATTTTTTTAAGATAAATTGAAAAAGAATGTTAGTAAACAAGTATAACTTATACTTTAATTAATATAAACTAACTCACACTTTAGTTAACATAAAATTAATATACAAAATTGATATATATATTTTATCGCATTGGTGAGAATATATTTCCTTTTTAATAATAATCTATAAATAAATAATTAAGTAAAAATATAATTTATTATAAGAAACACTAATTAGATATTTAGTTTATATAATTAAATATTTAAAACCATAAAATTATATTAATAAAAAACAATTGTGATTACAATTTGTAAAAATAGTTATAATTTATTTTTTCTTTATCATTATAAAATTTCCCATTTAGAATAAAAGTAATTATCACAAGTACTTTCCACGTATCCAAATATATCAATATCAAGATCAATATTGAGTATAGTTTAGATATGTGAATAATTTATCAAATAAAT
>CBVK0104076211.1:0-11566 GCA_900067695.1 Picea abies
TTTCATCTTCAACCTTCTTAGTGTCACAAAGGTGACACACTCTTTCATTTCATGGAGTTTTAGGAATTGACCAAAGCCCAATTTCACTATGAAGCTCATAAGAATTTGTTCTTATCTTAACAAAACTTACTTTTTTGATAAATAATTTTAATCTTATAAATCACTCATCAATTTAATCATCTTAGATAGTGTGATTTAATTCCTTATAATGATAACACATTTCTTACATGATATTTAAATTTAAAAATAGTGAAAGCTTTCAGAGATTTCATAGCGTAATATAACTTTCATTAAATGTCACTATGTTGTTAATCACCATTATGGTTATCAATCATTAATTTAATTATTTTGCAATTTAGTTTCTATTTAACCTTTTACATTAAAAAAATAAGTATTACTTTTCCAATTATACATGGGAATTGACATATTTATTATTATTTTTATGTTGTATTTATAATTTTTTATAATTAATATGAATTTTTTTTATAATTAATAAGATAAATGAAAAAATGCTGCTGGAATTTTTTTTAATGACATAATGTATATTATGTTTTAACTTAACATAATGTCATATTATGCTTTAATCTTAATATGATTTTCTTAATGATGTAATGTATGTTATCTTTTATTAACATAATGTCATGTATATTATGTTTTATGTTTTAATATAAATACTTAAAAATTATTATAAGAAGCATAATATTTTAATGTAAAGGAAATATGTTTTTAATCTTTTTATAAAAAATTTTAATTATGTTAATTATTTTTATTGTAGATTTTGATTCTGAGTGTAGAATGTTTATTTATAGTTTATTATATGTTTGAATATATTGTAATTTTTGATAAAAGTCATTATTTATGTTAGTTATTATTGACGAACTTTTGTCATGAGTAGAATGTATATTTATAATATTTTTTAATTATATATCTATTTTACATATATTGTTTTGAGTTTTTTATTAAAATTTTGTATTTTTTATTTCAAATCACATAATAAATTTATGTTTTTATAATTTATATTTTAAAAATGAATTTATATATAAGTAGATATTGTTACATTAGAATTTGTTTAAAGAATTATTCTTATTTTGAGTCATTATTAAGTGAGGCTTGAACTAAGGACATTAATTTGAAAATTGAATGCTTCATAAATTAACGCAATGCTTTATGATCTTACCACTGGTTCACACCTCTAGGATCTCATCATTTTATGATTTCTTGAACATAGCTTCTCCATCCTTAACAATTTGGTCCTTTCACTTGAACCAAGTAACAACACTATGGAGACAATTCATTTCAGGACTTCTATTTTATAAAATCCCTTTTCAATTAGGTTATCATTCAACTCTACATTTGGATCCTGAGGCTCATGCTTATCCACAACATGGATAACCTTTTGATACACAACAGTTATGCATCTACACCCTTGAATTATTGTGAAATGCATAATTTAATACAAAATAAATATAATATCATTAAAACATTGATGAAATATTAAAACATAAAATGAACTAATTTTAACAACACCCATTTCAACAACTAAGCCACATGTTATAAATAAAACCCCTTATTAATCCCTAGAATTGAATTATCATATTTATAGTGTCATTTATATGTAGGTTATAACCCTTCAATGCACCATTTCATTAAAAATGTATCATTTGTCTACTATATATAAACCAATGATACCTAGTCTTAGGATGAATTTTATCTCATCTCATAATTTTTTATGAATTAGATATAATGTACAAGGAGATTTTCCCCTCAAAGTGGACTATATTCACTGGTTTTTTATCATTTTAAAGATGTTGGATCATAACATTTAGCATGAGAGCATCGATCCTATATTTTTTCTTCTACAATTAGGTCATCTTGGGATTTTCTCTATAACATTTTTATGGGCCGCTACAAATAAAGAAATTTGGAGGTCACGTAGAAGACATATCAAGCTACCTGCAAAAAAAAATTCAAGTTTTGTTTCGTTATAGGTTTTGAGATATACCTTTTGGAAGATAGGGTTTTTTACTCATCTTGAATTGAGTTTTAAATGAGTCATCTTCAGATTTTCACTATAACTTATTTTTTTAGAGGTTTTAGACAATAATTTTTTTTTGGAGACTTCAGAGACAACTCCTAGTATAGGTGGTCAATTTTTTTTATTATGGTTCACTATACATATCTTAATTTAGCCTACACTAGCCTAACCTAATCTTATCTACCATAAACCTACTATTACCTAACCTAACATACCCTACCCTAGCTTAGTATAACCTAAGATAACTTATCCTACCCTAACCTCACATAACCTATCCAAACATAAGATAACTTTGCCTACCATAACCTTGTGTAACATATCCTAACCCATCGAACCTAGACTAACATACCCTATCCTAGTCTAACCTAGTTGAATAACATACCATATACTACACTAGCATAACCTACTTTATCCCACCCTAGTCTACGCTAGCCTAGCATTTCCTACCTTAAATTACCCTACCCTACCATACCTTACCCTAGCTTAGCCAACATTACACTATCCTAATCCCGACCTAGATTTGTTTAGCTTACCCTACCCAAACTTCTCCTAGCTTGACCTAGCTAACCTACTCTCACCAAGGTTATCCTATATTGGCCTAGTCTAACCCAACCTTACCCTAAATTAGCATATATTATCCTAGTCTGCCTTAAACTACCTTAGCCTAACCTAGCTAAGACCAACCTAACCTACTTGAGCCTAGCTTAGCCTAACCCAAACCTACCCTACCCTAACCCAACCCAAACCTACCCTAAATGAACTTAGCTTAGCCTACCCCAACTTAACTCAACCTAGCCCAACCCAACTTGGCCTAACTTGTTCTAACCTAGAATAGCCTAGCTTAGCCTAGAATACTTTAACCTAACCTACCCTAAGATATTCTATTTAATCCTACCATAACCTAGCCATCCCCAACTTGGCCTAACTTCTTCTAACCTAGCATAGCCTAGCTTAGCCTAGAATACTTTAACCTAACCTACCCTAAGATATTCTATTTAATCCTACCATAACCTAGCCATCCTATCCTAACCTTACCCTACCATAACATTTCCTTTACACACCTAACCTGCTCTAAATAAACTAGCATAACCTAACCTAGGTTAACCTACCCTACCCTAGACCTAATCTATCCTAGAATAACCTACCTTATCCTACCTAACCCTTCCTTACCCTAGTCTAATCTGACCTAACCTACTCTAATCTAGCTATCGTATCCTACCCTTCCCACCTCTCCTTTAACCTACCCTACCCGAGTGTAGCCTAAATTAGATTATCCTAACATAACCTAAGCTAGCCTACATAGACTAATATAACCTAGCCTAGATAGGCTAGCCTTACCTATCCTATCCTAACCTTCAACTTCAATCATATGTATAAATCTCTAAGCCTAATCCTAAATGAGAATCCTTATCATAAGCCTAAGCCTACTCGTACCTAATCCTACCCCTTGAATCTTATAGCCCAATTTGTAAGCCTAAATCCTATGCTGAAGCCTCACATGCTACGTCAAAATGAGAATAATTATTTACACAACTTTATAATTTGATTAATCAAATCCATTTTTTAATATGAAATAAAAAATCATATACTCATTATGTTGTTTGAAATTTAATGTAAAAATCA
Source organism: Picea abies (assembly GCA_900067695.1). Taxonomy (NCBI): domain Eukaryota; kingdom Viridiplantae; phylum Streptophyta; class Pinopsida; order Pinales; family Pinaceae; genus Picea; species Picea abies. Next base: position 3,659 of record CBVK0104076211.1, read on the forward strand.
CATATTTCTAATATAAAATACAAAGAAGCCCAAAGGGGTTGGATCCAATGGTGGAAAGCGAGGAGTTTTATACATTATTAATAATGTATTAAATGTATAAACTAATTAATACTTAATGTATTAATTAATAATGTATGTTACTTGTCCCCGAGGTGTAGGACAGTCGGTGATGGAGTGTGTTGTTAAGCCACTCCGTGATGTTAAAGTCACCCGAAACCTGCGGGGACAAAAAATCCAACCATGTTAAGGGTTAGTGTGGCTCAGGCCAGGTGCGATCCCCGGGTGATTTTGACGACTTAGATGCCCCTAAGTCGCGGTTTCTCAAGCCACAGGTTAATCGCAGGTCCTGCACAAATTAACAAACAAAAAATAATATAAAATACAAAGAAATACAAATTAAATGATAAAATGACAACAAACATATAATAAATAAATGTTATAAATATACATTCCATAGTCAAATAAAAAAGAATCCACATAGAAAATAATTAACATAAATAATAAATTTATTAATAAGTTATATATATAAATAAATTATATATATATATGTAAATAAATAAATGTTAAAACATAATATACCTCACATAATAAAATAATTTTCAATATATAAAAAAGACAAAAGAATGATATACCACATATATACATTTTAAGTTAAAACATGATTCAAGTATCTTCTTATAAGTCCTTACATGGTTACGAGGTAACCTATATTCATTTAGGGCTCTTCATCTTCCGTGGTTCTCTCTTTCTCTTTGGTTCCTTATTCTTTGTCAGGGTGGTTGGTGTGAATATGCTAGCTATTTTGTGAATCTTAGCATAATGCAAATATATCGTGTGGGTCCCCAAAGGCTCTCGAGTATTGTCGACCAAGAATCAAAACCTGACCTCCCTCCATCCTCTGACTCATGGGATATTTGTTGAGTTATTTTCAAGGAATGTAACATTGGGCCTTTACTCCAAAGATGCTACTATTGCTTATATAGATGCTACCTATTCATTTTCTTATCTCGTTTCCCTCGGTGCCTTTGCCTTTCTGGTTCAACAATTGTAACAACTCTTTGTGGGTATGGATCTTCTTAACCAACCACAAAATACTGGATCATTAGGTTCATCTTATATTGACAAAATGGAAAAATCATGACATATATAATTCATGAATGTATAATTATATATATATATATATAATTCATGATCGGAAGAACAAAGAAGAACAAAGAAATCCCTGGATCAATTTTTTTCTCAATTCTTCGGGGTTAGGTGGTTATTTTCCTTTCGCTCCTAGACCAAAGGAGTTTTCTATGAGATATTCAGAATATTTATCTTGTATTGTGATTTGATTACCCCTCATCAAAATACTCAACTCTACTATAGTGACCGCTAGATCCTTCCAATATCCTCACTAGAAAGTCAACCTAACCTTGGAGTAATGCAAGTAAACCTTACATGGTCTTTAAACAAGATATCCTCGCTAATATCTATCCCTCGGGCCCTTACATCTATGCTCGCTAATATCGTCTCCCTCGGGCCCTTACATGGTCTTTAAACAAGATTCCAACTCTTTCCCTCATAAAAACAAATATATAGAAATTTTATGTTTATTTAATTAAATAAATAAAAAATAATTAAAAATAATACAAAAAAATTTACAAAATTAAAAAAAAAAATACATTTCATTGTTATAGAAACTCTAAATATCAATTCACTTAATATTGAAAGTTCAATCTCTTAGAATTGTCATCTAAAACTGGATATCAATACACTCATTAATGGGTATTTAAGAATATCATGAAAATACTAAGCAATCTCAAGAATATATCCTTTCGAATATGACGATGATTTACTAAATCTCAAGAATATATCCTTTCGAATATGACGATGATTTACTAAATACAATTTATTGATGGAATAGAACAAGAATGAATTTGATTTATGATTTAGTTTGCTCTAAAACCACTTCTTTCCAAAATCACGCTTCCATCACACCATCCAATAAAATTTTTAATAAAGATTAATAAATGTCATGTTCTTTAAAAAAAAATTGGTCAAGAGAAATGAGCAAAAATCTTGGAATGGATATATTGCATGTAATAATGTGGATGCAAGTTATTGGAAAAAATTTCATATTCATTATTGTTGTCACACTTCTTAAAAAGTATCAAAAGTACACAATAATTACATGATTTATGCCTTAATATCATGATAACAATAATAATATAAACAATGTAACATTGCAGCTGAGAGAAGATGTCATTCTGTTCCAAATTTAGTAGATTGACTCACATAACACAATGACAATGGATTGTAGCATGCAAGGGAAGGAGGGTTGTAGATAGATCCTAGTTTGGAACGTTCTCAATTTTTTCATGATGTGCTAAAGTATGTATGGTTGATCATGATATTATTATAAAAAGGTTATATGAGATACTTACACAATAATTACATTATTTAAGCCTTAATATCATGATAATAGTAATAGTATAAACAATGTAACATTGCAACTGAGAGAATATGTCATTATATTCCAAATTTAGTGGATCGACTGACATAACACCACGACTGATGTATTCTAGCATGCAAGGAAAGGAGGGGTGTGATAGATCACAGTTTGGAACCTTCTCAATGTTGTCATGATGTGAGAAAGTATGTATGGTTAATCATGATATTATCATAAATAGGTTAGATGAGATACTTCTCCACCAACGTGGTGTATATAAACTCAACACAACATACTACTATTGGATGCATTACAAAGTTACTTCAACAAGTGTGGGACAATGATGTACATTTTTCATATTTCACTCTTTTGAGGAACAATACCACCTTTATGGAAAAAATCATGGGAAAATCCTCACCTCAAATTACAAGGTATCAAAACATTAAAAAAAGGATAGAGTACAAGGAACTAAGCAACTATGTCCTTCACTCCAAGGAGACCTTGCAAATGTGTAATCTTATGCTCGATGAACATTTCATTGAAGAGGTATATGATGAAGTAGATGCACTAGTGATATTTCCATGTATATCGAGCTTCTCTAATTGTAAAGAAGAAGCTCTGAATCCGTGTGAAGTTTACATGAATCTTTGAAAATCATGTGGCCATTTCCAGAAAAATGATGAAAATTTTGGTGATTTTAAAATGCTCATAACATCACTTCCGAGACTCAATTTTGGACGAATTGTTTTTTGAAATTAGGTATTTTTCTTAAAGAAACTCAAATATCCAATTTGTTTGTACAATTTTTTCTTAGAAAATGTAAGAATTGAATTTGATGTGAGCTACCCCCATTTTGTCTCTCGAGATGCATGCATGTTAGTCTCTACATGTGGCTTGTGGGATGCATGAATGGTGCATGAAAATTTTTCTTCATGCATGTTTGATATCTTCTATATGTGATTTTGAAACCAGATATGAAATGAAGTAGACATAATCTTCAATTAATGGAATAACAAGTTGTGAAAATACTTGTGTAGAAGGCTCTTCAAAGTGAGAGGTTTGATATTCCAAAATGGATTTTGTAGTAGCTCTATATTTTCAACCTTTTTCATGAAATCTTAGTTATTCCAAAATGGAACCTCCAATCTAGTCCATAATTCATTTCGAGTTGATTCTTGTGATTCATCATCTACTTGATGGAAAGTTTCAAGAGAAACATCCATGTAGATACATCTTAGGGCCATATATTTTCTATTAAGAAAGTCAATTTTCTCATCAGTGAAATCAGGAACCCATTACATTTCCATGGTTATTTGGTATAAACCTCTACTTCTCAGAAGAAGTATAAACTTTGGCTTCCACTCCAAATAGTTATGAGGTGTGAGAACTATTGTCGGTGACTAAAACATAGATTCCATATCTCATACTACCTTGTTTCATCTGTTGTACCTGCAAAAGACTGTTGGTGACGATCCTTTCTAGTGGCCTGTGGGTTGTGGTACCATGTATATTTTCCAAGATATTTGCACAAAAGATCTATCTAACATTGAATCATACACAACTTGCAATGGTGGATGAAGGGAGAAGACAAAAATGGGAGAAAAGAATGAAATAATTTCTATTATTTGTATTCCAAACACAAAGAGTGAATAATTTATAATAGATATAGGCTACATGAGTAACTAATGTCCCATAGGAGTGATATAGAGAGATTTAGATAGTCACAGACAAAAATAGAAGTAATTTGTCACCTAGTCCTAGTTAACTAATCCATGCAATAATCATTTAACTAAGTGACACATGTGGAAGTGAGAGAAACACATGCAAATGTTGGTGATAAAAATAAGGTTTCCCCACATGAGGGACTTCCACTAGTCTAACTGAATTTGAACTGAAGAGAAGCACCCTATTTTGTAGGGAGATATTCTATAGAGAGAATATTCTCATCTAAGGAAGCATTCTCAATATTGCAATATCAAATTTAGGAAAATAATTACCTAGGTGAGTGTGTAATATCTCCAATACCTAGCCTACCCTACCACCCGACCCTAATTATTTTTAGTATAGTCTAGATAAATCTATCCTAACCTAACCTACTATAAAATAACATAACATAGTGTACTCTAACCCTATCCCTTTCTATATTAACCTAACCTAGCCTAGCCTAGCCTAGCTTAGCTTAACCTAACCTAGTCTAGAACAACCTAGATTATCCTACACTATACTACCCTACGTTAATCTAGCTTTTCTTAACCTGGTATAATCTTATTTAATTATACCCTAGAATAGCCTAACCCACCCAAACCTAACCTAGCATATCCTAACCTAACCAACCCTACCTTATGTTACCCTAGGGTGATCTAGCCTAGCTTAACCTAACTTAGTATAGCCTAGCCTAACCTAACTTAGCATAGATTAACCTAGACCTAGCCTATCTTATCCTAACCTACCTATCCTAGCCTTAACTGACCTAACCTAACCTATCCTACCTAACTTAGCTTGCCTAGCTTAGACCACCTTAAACTAACCCAACATAGCCTAGCCAAGTCTACCTATCTTAGGTTGAACCAACTTATTCTACCTTACCATAACCTAACCTACCCTAGCCTAGCCTATCTAGCCTATTTTAACATAACCATAACCTAACCTACCCTAGCCTAGCCTATCTAGCCTATTTTAACATATCCTAGCCTAATATAACCTAGTATACATAGCCTATTCTATCCTACCCTAACCTTTCCTAACCTATCTTATCCGAGCCAAACATAAAACTAACCAAACCTACTCTAGGCTAGGCTAGGATAACAAATATTATCTATTCTACCCTACTCAGGCATAAGTTAGCCAACATGATACCCTACCTTACACATGTATAGCATAACCAACCCTATACTACCCTACCGAAGCCTAACATAACCCTACTATACCTTAAACTAACTTATCCTTTTTACCCTATCTTAGATTAACCTACCCTACTTGATCCAAGCCTAGCCTTAGTGAAACTAACACTACCTTGTCATAAACTAACCCACCCTAGTATAGCCTACCTTATGCCTAGTCTAGTATGCCCTACCTAAGCCTACCCTAACTTAACCTAAAACTACCCTATCTATCCTAAAGTACCATATCCTACCCTAAACTAGCATAGCCTAGTATCCTAACCTAGCCTATCCTAGCCTAACCTATCCTACACTAAACTACCCTAAGCTAGTTTAACTTAGCCAAACCTAAACTAACTTACCACACATTAACCTATCCTACCCTAACCTTAGGCTATCAAAACCTAGCCTAACATAATCTATCTTATCTTAATATATCCTAACCTAACCCTCTCATAACTTAGTGTAGCATAGCCCAACCTAACCTAGCCTAAACTAACTTAAGCTAACATATACCACCCTACCGTAACTCACCATAGCCTAAATTCATTTACCCCATCCTTCTCCTATCCTAGAATACCATAGCATATCCTATCCTAACATACCCTACCCTAACCTAGCCTATCTTCGTCTAGGCTAACATACCCTACCCTAACCTAGCTGACCCAAACCTTCCTAACATTGCATGGCCTATCTTGACACACCCTACCTCACTAGAGCTTAATATAACCCAATCCTAGCTCAACATGACCTATCTTAACCTAAAATAACCTAGTCTACCCTAACCAAACCTATCCTATCCTTTATTAGCTTATCCTACCCTAACTTAGCCTATCCTATGATACCCTAGACTAACTTACTCTCACAACCTAGCCTACTTGAACCCAACATAGCCTAACTTAGCCTAACTAAACCTAGCCTAGTCAATCCTAGTTTAGTTGAACCCAACATACCCTGGCTTATCTTAGTCTACCCTACTTAATCCTAATCTATATTATCTTAACCTTACCTTCCTTACTTTAAATTTATTATTATCTAACCTAACATGGCCCAACCTATCTTAACTTAGCCTACATTAGCCTAACCTAGTCTTCTCTACCTACTCTTATCTAACAAATCCTACCCTACCCTATCCTAGTCTAACCTAAGATAAATTAGCCTACCCTAACCTCACATAACCTATCCTAACCTAAGATAACTTAGCCTACCCTAACCCAACGAACCTAGCCTTAGTTAACCTAACCTAAATTAACCAAGATGAATAACATAGCCTAGCCTACACTAGCCTAACCTACTCTTTCCCACCCTATTATATGCTATCCTAGCATATCCTACCTTAACTTACCCTACCCTACACTACCTTACCCTAGCTTAGCCTACACTACACTATTCTAAGCCTCACCTAACTTGTTCTATCTTACACTGCCTAAGATTAACCTAGCTTGACCTAGCTAACCTATTCTACCCAAGGTTAGCATATCTTCGTCTAGCCTAACCCAACCCTACCCTAAATTAGCATAGCCTACCCTAGTCTACCTTAACCTACCTTAGCCTAACCTATCCTAGAAAAACCTAACCTACTTGATCCTATCTTATCCTAACCCAACCTTACCCTACCCTAAATTGGCCTAGCCTAAACAAACCTAAATTTACCCTAAACGAGCTTAGCTTAACCTAACGTACCTTAACTCAACCTATCCCAACCCAACTTGGCCTAACTTATCATAGCCCAACTTATCCTAGAATGCTTTAACCCAACCTACCCTAACATACTCTAATCTATCTGACCATGACCTATCCTATCCTATCCTAACCCTACCCTGCCCTAACCTTTCCCTTCCCAACCTAGCCTGCTCTAAATAAACTAGAATAACCTAGCCTAGCTTAACCCAACCTACCCTATCCTCCCCTCGATATCCTTAACCTATCCTATAATAACCTACATTACCTAACCTAAACCTACCATATTGTACCCTATTCTAATATAACCTATCCTACCCTAACCTAGCAAGCTTAGCCTACCCTTGCCTCCTCTACTTTAACCTACCCTACTCTAGGGTAGCCTAACCTAGATTATCCTAAACTAACCTAATCTAACCTACATATACTAATCTAACCTAGCCTAGATAGGCTATCCTTACCTATCCTATCCTAACCTTCAACTTCATTCATATGTCTAAATCTCTAATCCTAAGCCTAAATCCAAATCCATATCCTAAGCCTAAGCCTAGTTGTACCTAACCCTACCCTTTTAATCTTATATACCAAGCCCTAATCCTAAATCCTATGCCCAAACCTCACACAATACTTCAAAATTAAAATAATTCTTTGGACAACTTTATAACCTCAATGGTCAAATCAATTTTTTAATATGGAATAAAAAATCACACATCCATTATGTTATTTAAAATTTGATGTAAAAATCACATATTTCTAATATAAAATACAAAATAATACAAGTGAAATGATAAAGTGACAACAAACATATAATAAATGGATGCTATAAATGTACATCCCAAAATAAAATAGAGAAAAATCCACAAAGAAAATAATTATAATATATATATATATATATATATATATATATATATATAT
>CBVK0104076227.1:0-14127 GCA_900067695.1 Picea abies
ATATATATATATATATATACCACATTAAAAATAGTTGACATAAGCAAATTCCTTAATTTAAAAAAAAAAGAAAAAAGTTGTTAGTGTCATATATCGACGACCTTTAATATAGTTATACAACAAGGTATCATAAAATCATGTTTTGAATGGAGCCTAAGAAACACCCTGCAATAAGCATAAGCACTACACATCCTATCCTTAAGGAGCTTGAGTTGCACTACAAATAAGGTGTTCTCAATATCCAAAGTGAGGGTGCTAAGATAATGGAGAATGTATCACGCTAAAAAATTTACCAGTAATGAAATCATATTGTAAAGTTGTGTGTAGGTAAGCTAAGATCACTATAAAGTTTTATAGGCTAAGCATTTTGAGTTTCCAACTAGTACTGCAAGTCTTTAAGCACTCGCGCTCTTCTGCAATTTCCTGCCAATGGTATAGCAGGGACAATTTGTGAAAAAATTGTATCTTAATATAAAATCATTTTCTCAAGTATCATAAAATCATGTGAACGTTAACAGGCTTTTAAATTATGCATATTCTTGCTCTAATTCAAATTCCTTACAGCATATACATGCTTAAGAATTACAAAATATTCACACCAATCTGGCAAAATAAAGAGACATGAAAAAAGCACATTTTTCTTTTGAGAGATGACAAGTAATAAATTGAAGCTGAGTATAGCATTTCCCATTAATAATATTCTAACTTTCTTTGGAAAAAAAGCAACCCACTGAATCGTGTGCTAAATGTTTAATGCACCATCTAAGTGAATAAAGCTCCATATATCTCACACACCCATTGACAGAATGACTGTGAAAACATTCTGCAGCTCATATTTATAATACATTGTTCAGTGGACCATTAAAACACAATAATCACACTAATTTTGGGTCACAAATGGTCAACTTAAAATGGCATCCACCACAAACCCAACTAAAGCTTGATGAGATTTTTGTTCACTTTTGGCACTAGCCGGCAAGTTAGTGAAACTCGTGTCCCAGTTCGACTTATGGTACTCCTATTCTTCACAGGTGCTTCTATACATATGTCATCATTTGTGGTTAAGTCTGTAAAGCATGTATTGTTTGAGGTATCTCCAGAAACTGCATCTATATTTATAGCCTGCACAGTGTGTTTTAATATAACCAACGCAATTCAAAACAAGGAAGCTTGGTGAAAAATATTTGTTTATATCAAGCAGAGGTCCAAAGTGAAATATCTTAAGGACATTGAAGAATGACAAGATAAGCAAAAGAAAGAATCAAAACTATATACTCAGTGCTCACCTCATCAAAGTGATGTACAGTAGATTCTTCTATGCCATGAAGATAATCTAGCATTGCAACAAGAAAAAAAGAAATTCCAGGGAGGTCATCAACAATGATATTATAATGCCATGAAGATAATCTAGCATTGCAACAAGGGAAAAAAATAAATTACAGGGAGGCCATCAACACTGATGTTATTATGCAATGAAGATAAGATAGCATTGCAACAAAAAAATGAACTCCAGAAAGGCCACCAACAATGATTATATAAATTTAGACTAAAACAATGTTGACACAAATATACATAGTTAGATGATATCTGGATAGGATAAACAGAACCACCTTCATATGCAGAATCTTTGAAGATTAGTAGACTTCTGGGTAACAATACAGTCGAAAGTGACATGTGATTATCCTGGTGTCTGACATTTTCCTGAGATCCATCCGATTTTGTTTGATATTTTTCATTGTTTCCATTATGTTGCAATGTTATCAACTTTGGATGAGGAGTAAATGTCATAACTGCAGGTGACCCAAGTGATAAAATAGCAACAACTGGAAAATATGCAGGACCATCTTGGTCGGGCTGCAGAATATGGAAGTAAGAATTACTCAAGGTTTTTAAACTGAAATTCAAAGAATCAATTATAACCATATTCATACAAGTCACAACATGTAAGCATCAAACTCGAGGAATAAATAAAAAACAATTTTTCTTCTAAAACTCAAACCCATACAAATCATAACATGTCAGCATCAAAACTCAAAGGAATGCATAAAAATCAAGTTTACAAAGCTCGATCTGTGATGTTTTGCATACCATAATGCCCTGGCCTGGTAGATATTCATTGATTAGCACGTGATTGATTGGTGATGGAAACAACCCTGTCCAGTCACAAATCTTTTGTGTGATTGTAGAAAGCCAAGACGGTACTGTAAGCAAAAGACATAGTCAATTCAAATGTTAGATTTAAATCCAATCTTCTACAAGAAAATAGTCCCAACTTTTAGAGAGTAATATATTCTGAACGTTTCATTTTTAAAAAAGTGGAGAGTAGTAGACAGAAGAAATAGGTGGCCTGACTATTCATACAATCATCAAAAATCAAAAAGGGGTCAAATAGAACTCTGTAATTTTTATTTTAATCACCAATTCCCACTTTCTTCCTGTTATGTATATGGCTGGTTTCTCAATCTGTCATTGGGAAAACATAATCATTAACATAACTCATCATCCAAGGTTCACAGCATTCTGAAGTTGCCAATTACTTTCAGCCCTCGGGTCAAAATGTTGTAGCACTAATTTTAAGTTCATTAGAGAGAAAATCAAATAATTAAGGAAAGAACTGTGATATTTAGTCATTAATGACACTTTGGTTGAGGAGGAAAGACAGAATATTAAGGTAAGAAGGCATCCTATGAAAAGAAGCCAACCACTGTATGGAAAAGATTGAGGTCCTCTGGCCCCACTATAGGGGTCAAAACAGGGTTGGCCAGGGTACATGTGGGCTGAGCTGGAAACTTTTGGCTACATGGGGGGCATATAACCCCTAAAAAACTGTCGTTTTCACAGTGTTTCTCAATTCAATGTTCTCCAGTCTTCATATCCCTCACTGAAAAATACTTCTGTTATCTCAAGTTTTGACTGACGCAACTTGCTTCTTAGATGTACCACTGCCATTGATAATCATCGTTATTGATGGTTTCAGGCCTATATTTGCTGAGCTTTCCCTCTGGAAGGGAATCATCCCTTGCTATTTTGCATTAGACCTCCTTTTGAGTGAAATTTTGGATATTTATTGAGGGCAGTCTACATATTTTTGGCAGATAGAGGCAGCAAATTGCATTCTGAAGGGCAGTGGCTTAAGTACAACTAAAAATTATAGCCACAAGACAAACAGACGTAAATTTTGTCAGATTCTACACTTTTCTGGTGCTCTTGAAGCTGATTCTTCCTTATCCTGGTACTCTTGTGCAATTCGTTCTGGTTCCTCTACATCTGAAGTCCCAATTTTTTGGTTTTCATTGTGCTGAATGTCCAGTTTTCTGCTCCAAAAACAACCTGCATAATTCAACCCTGACAAACTTGAAGACAGCTCCAATTGACTCAGAAATCCATCATTCAGTAAAATTTTCAGTATTTGAGAAGTCTTAAACCCCTTTTGGGAGCTGGTATGATACAATTATTGGTAGATAAATGAAATATACTGCCTAAATTTTGTCTCTAGATTAACTGTTAAGATATTGAATTTATGGTCTTGGCAAATTATTCATGCTCGTGCAACATTATGGCATGCATTTATAATTTTATATTTTGTATGCATAACCAAATACATGAAAGATCCTAGCGTGGTAATTACATCTGAAATGCATAACGGAAATCTATGTTGATCACCAGGAACACCTAGTTGGTGGAGTAGATAGATACCACTCACTTGCATTGTTTCCATAATGACTGGGATCAGCCCAGCCCTTTGTGTGAGACTTAAGCACAAAGGTCTCTGTAATGAGCACCAGAGTTGCAAAACTCAGCGTCGGCAAAATAATGGTGGAGTTCGTCAACTAAAGAAACAGGGAAAATTGGCAAAACTCAACACGCATAAACTCGGACCTAAAAAGCTCGGAAAATTCGGCAGCCTCAAAAACTCAGAAAAAAATTGGAAAATCAGGAGAAAATCTATTTTTGTGTTCAGTGTCCGACTTTGTCACAAATATCAAATATGTATTATAGACATGTACCATTGAGTAATGCAAAGGCACGCAACTTTCAAGGAGCAAGTCTCCCTCTCTCTCTTTCATTCTTCATCGGTGTGCATGTATCAGTTGTATCAGAGCCCTGTTCTGGCTCTCATCCTTGTCTTCTTTAGAGTCTGCCTTTGCATTCAGGCCTGTATCAAAGTCAATCTTCAAGGGTATATTTTTCAAATAGGTCTTTTCTCTATTTTTGCCTTAATCATCTTTACTGAGGAAAAAGAAGTTTTAGCCAATCTACTCTTTTGCTTTTCAACCTGCTTTTCTGTTGTATGACCTACATCTTGGCTTGCTTTTGGTCTGTGTTTTTTCTGTATGGCCTACTTTTTGGCCTTCTTTTGTTGTACATACTACAACTACAACCTGCTTTTCTACTATATGGACTATCATAGTACCATATCTTGTGCATTAGTACAGAACCATAATGTACGAGCTGCTACAGTATCCTACCATAGCACTAGTTTCTGTAGAGAAATGTTAGTCTCAAGATAGACTCGCTATCTTGGTCACGCTATCATCTGGTTGAGAAAATATCTTGACCACACACCAATCTAGGAAGCAACTAGTTGGAGAGAATCTCTCAAATCCAACTAGATCCAACAACCTCCTAGCTCTTCTCGTAGAGATGAACTCTACCCAATAATGACCAATAATCGTAACAACGTCAAATATGATCACACATAAGACAAGTAGGAGTTACATATTCCAACACTCCCCCTTAATGACTACTTGTCATAATCTTTGTCAAGTCGGGTCTTCATCATCATCAAGTCCTCTGCAACTATGAATTGAAGAGCCTCTTGATTAGCAAAGTCTATATCTGCTCCATCCTGGCACTTTCACCTCATACCTCGATCATGCAGACATCACCAAACTATCAAAGTCCATATAAAGGAACAACCATCCACCAAAATGCATGGGTACCTAACCACTGCAACCATCGGTCTAATAGGATGTCCTTTGGGTACATGGTTCATTCGACCTCTTGAAGAACTCCCCTTGAAAGTACATAAAACTTTTGGTTTTTAGGCACCTCCCAGAGTCTACAACCAGCATGGTCCACTCGTAGAGCATCCAACCAACACATGGCCCTACTCCTACAAGTGTTAAAGAACTCCATAATAGAGGCTACTACACTATACCAACAAGTTATCCAAATCATCAAGGGCAAAGGGGTATGCATGCCTATCCAAGTCTTACAACAATATGCCCTTTACATGTTACATAGATTCAGGTACATACATTACATAATCCATCACATGGAGACACCCGGTACAAACTTCAAAACTTTTCAAGGACCAATACATCGAATCAAAACATGAAATCATACACTTGCTACGAATACAAGATGTGATTCACATTACAATATGGTCAAGTCTGTTTTAATTCAACACACCACTCAAACTTTTACCTTCATTTGTTTGCCATCATTTGATCTTCTTACGCTATCACAAGGCTATCACCAACTTCCCTTCAACTAGGCTTTCTTCACTATAGGCTTCATCCTTGAACTTGCTTCCCCCTTCCTTTTGTACCTACAAAAAACTAATCATTGATGTCCATATAAAAAGAAATCCATCTACTAAGATACGTGGGTACCATCCATTGTACTCGTCGGTTCTCTAGGAATCCTTTTCACCTACATGGTTCATCAAAACATTAGACTCCCCCTTGATCATAACTTGGTCCCAACCATTCCCCCCTTAATCAAAGATTCAACTTCTTTGATTCAACATCAAGCTAGCATACGAGTACACCTTCCACCCTCGTACATATCCAAGTGGTTTATTCCACAACTTGATGCCACATCCTCTCTATGCATAAGAGGCACGGCATCGGTCTTCGAAAGTCTATTGTTGCTTTGTAGACTTTCGGATGGCTTTCGTCTCCGTCCCAAGAGAGGCATTGTTCCAGAGGCTCAGAGACATTGGCATCTCCCCGGCCCTATTGACTGCCATCATGCGCCTATATGAGTCGGTTCTTGGTCGTCTCCGCAAAGTTCATGGGATATCAAATTTCATCAGGAGTACCATTGGGGTGAAATAGGGTTGTACCATGTCCCCCACATTGTTTGGGATTTATATTGATGAGTTAGAGGCCTTTCTTCACGAGCATATCCAGGACACACAAACACAAGGGGACCACTTTCCAAGGTACCCAAATCTCAACAGAAAACTGCCAAACTTCAGGTGAGGAGCAACACGATTACTTTAGATAGAGAATCATATTTTCATGAATTTTGTATGTGTCGCCGCTCTTCACCAGTTTGGCACTAGAATTTGAGATCTTAGATTTTGTGATGTGCAGAATTGCCAAGGCCCAGAAACAACCAGTATCTTGAGCTAGCCAAAACCTAATCCAGAAGGCCAGTTGCTTGAGATGTCTTCTAATGTAGACACTCGTCCAATGTTTAATTATCATTCAGAGACAGCTGGGAATCACCTAAACATGACTCAGCTTTGGGGTAGAATTTTCCCACATTGATATGTGGGAACACAGTCAAGAGCCCATTTTTCCAACTTGTGAATTTAGAAATGCTCTAATAGAAAAAACACTAAATAAAGTGGATAGTTCGAAGCAAATGTTGAGATTTACAATGGTCAAGAAGAGAATTGATGGAACCAAATCTTACCCAAATTCTGAAATAGCCTCCTTACAAGTGCACTAGAGACAGAGAGAGATCTAGTGCACTAAAGAGAGTGCAAGAGCCAAGCACAAGTATGCTGAAAACAGAAATGCACAGGTGCACCTATATTTATTCCCTAATAACGTACAGTCACAAATTAAATACCCTTCAATATATAGAAATAAACACTACTATATATAAGTGCAGATGTCCTGAGCATCATCATACCAACCTGTGAAATTTCAAGTTTGACAATCCTGTATATAGTTCAAACTTAGAAAGAAGATTTTGGATTCTTCAAATTTTCAATAAATCCCAAAAAACTTGCTGAAGTGAGGAACAGAACTCTGAAACTCTAATGACCTCATTAGCATTGACTGAAAACTTTGTTATTGTCATCACATGGGCTGTGGTCACATCTCTAGGACTCTAGTCACAAAGATTCACTTTAATGCCTAGTTATGAGCTACAAACATGCACCATGATTGTGAACAAACTTGTATGATCCAAGGGACAAATTACACTTTGATCCATGCATGGCATCTGAAACTTGTTAGCCTATAGCTTACCTTACCAATCACTAAGTATTCATGTCACCTTTAATTGTATTATTCATTTAGGATATTAATGATTTATCCTCAAATGATGACTAAGTGAGTTTGTTAAGATTTTCTAATTCGGTCACAACTTCATGATGAACTCCAGCGAAAGAATCTTCAACATTCTTAACTAGAACTTGTTCAAAACACTTTTTGAATTTGATAAAGATTCCAATCAGCAATCAGCACATGATCAACACAATGAAACAACTTCAGAAGAAGTTTCAAATGAAGATGAAGTTTTTCATGAACAGGTTCAGTTCTCTTTCCAAGCCCGTCATCAGACCTTGGAAAGAAATCAGGAATAATAAGCACATAACAGGTATCGAATATGAAAAGGAAGTTACCTTTCGCATTCCAAACCAATGTTATCAGAACCAAAAACGAGACCGAAGCGGTCGACCTCAAAAATGTGAAACCGGACCAAACTGGAAATAAATAGGAAAAAAAAACGATAGACCAAAAACTACATAAAATATTCAAATTTTGAAAAAAAACATATATATTCATGTGCATCCATATGAATCCAAACCATTTATACACAAATATGCAAATTTTTTCATTTATATAGCAAGTAAGACTCAAGAGTGCATATAACCAAAATTGCACCGAGTGCAATCTATCTCTGAAACAAAATATATCAACAAAGAGGCTCTAAATGCCCTCTAGAGTCCAAAAAAAAATCATACTACAACAAATAACTACATTACCTATATTAGGATCCTCATCATCAGTGTCACCCTCTAAGCATTAAAATAAGATAGAAAAAGCTTAACATGCCTAATAAGTGATTTTACTTGAGTGAAGAGTACATTTTTACTAGGGTCATGACAGAAGCGTTCGACAATCAATGCCACCAACATCGAGGTACATAGAGGGCTTGGTGCTCTTGATTAAATTCTAGTTCTATACCCTCATACATGATATAATCTAATGGAAACGTTGCAATCCTGCCAATCTTGAAATCCTGAAAACCGTTAAGTCTGCCGAATTTTGAATGGGACCTAAAATTCTACTTTTTCTACATGACGTCCAATGAGGTTGGAACCACTCTCCAACATCCTGAAACAATTAATGGTGATGTTAAAAATTTAAGTAAAAGAATGCCCCTTAGGGTTTAGAAGGCCCTAGGATTAGATATTAGGCAAACCCTCCCTCAATTTAGTGTTTTTTTTAAAACAAATTGAAATCCATGGGTCCTAGTCACACAGTTCGGACTTGTACAGAATCAGCCAATTCGGTACCGAACCGACCTAAACTGGTATGAATCAACGATTTGGACCGATTTTGGTCCAAAACCAGTCGAATCAATCGGTTCCACCATTTCCAATCCGGTTCCGATAACACTGGGCTCAATACAAATGAAAATCACCAATTCCAAGATATGAAATAAAGAGAAACTCTAAACATTGCATGAACTTCAAAGACATTTTCACCATATACCCATAAGAGAATGATGAGAAACCAGCGCTCTTATGCTTTCACTACATATGATGGGATGGTTTACCCCTTTCTGGCTACAAGCCACACAAATCAACACTAAGCCCTCCCACAATGATGATCTTCATATTGGCCCCTGATTTAACCAGCTCATAGTATATATACATCGCTTCGCTCACACCATCATTTATCAACAGCTCACATATTTGTACGTTCCCTTCCCTTGCTGTCTAATGCAATGGAGTGCAACCAAACTTGTCCTTCTGCCTGACATTGGCACCATTGGAGATTAAAACTTGGGCAATCTTAACCCACCCTTTGTTGACAACATAATGCAAAGTTGTGTGCTCACCATAGTTTGCCACAGAAACATCTACACCTGTCTGCAATAATGCTTCCACAAATTAGCATGCCCACTACCCATAGCAGAATGGATTGGAGTCAACCCTTCCTCGTTGTAAACCTTATTTCTACACAAACAAAATTGTGTTGAGCGCTCCCAAAACAATCTACTCTCACCTCCTATGCTAATCTACTCTTACAGCATATTATTGTCATAGGGTTCCATATCCCCGGGCCCTCTCATGAGGGATTCAAGCCCAGTCCCACTCTATTACCATGTAGAGAAATGTTAGTCTCAAGATAGACTCACTATCTTGGTCACGCTTTCATCTAGTTGAGAAAATATCTCAACCACACACCAATCTAGGAAGCAACTAGTTGGAGAGAATCTCTCAAATCCAACAAAATCCAACAACCTCCTAACTCTTCTCGTAGAGATGAACTCTACCCAATAATGACTAATAATCATAACAACCTCAAATATGATCACACATAAGACAAGTAGGAGTTACACATTCCATCAGTTGCTAGAATATATTTTTTGAAAATCACAGAAAAGAAAAAGAAAATGTCTTATTTAGGTTTTATTTTCCCAGAAAATTGTTATGCTATCAAAAGATTCTATCTTCATAGTATGGTGGTGATGCACTTTGAAGAACCTTCCAAAACCCCTAATGATCCAAATCTTATTCAGCTTCTCACATAAGAATTGCTTGACTAGTGGCAACAGTAGGAACTCTAGCATCAAACAACAAAATGAGTTCTAGGCCAAATTAATACATGATATGAGGTCTATGTTCCAGCAGTTGATGGGACAACAACTCATAGGGAAACAATTACAAGCCCATGCATCAACAAGTTCCTATCGTGATTCGTGATTGTGATAAGACTCTGCCAAAAATTGATAAGGAGCCACCGTTGAGAAAAGGCATGCGGAATCATTTGGAGAATCTAGTGTACCAAAGATCGTAGGTGTTGGAAATCGAGGTCGAACGAGGGAAAGAGTGCATTTCCATAAACTATGAAAATGGCTAGTGAATGAAGTGTTTTGCATCTTTGACAATCGACGAGGGTTTTACTGTGGGAACTTCAATTTCAAATTGCGGACGTCTTTCACAATCTTGTTTTGCTTCCAAAATTTACAAGGACAAGCGCACATCTGCACCAACTTCCATGTATCTCATATACAGCTAGAAAAGAGGCATGTTAGCCCCACACATTGGAATCTCTACAGTATCATTCAGAAACTGCCAACTGGAAAATGAGATCACCCACATCCACCAATAGCCAAACAAACCAAATGCATATGCCAGCTGGAAAGAGAAAAATAAGGTAATTATTTTTAATTGCTCTATTTGTTCGAGAATCAACAATGTTGGTAAAATGTACAAGGATTGTTATCATTTTGGTAAAGATTTCATTTACCAAAGTGTATATTTAATTTGTAATACGTTTTTGCACAAAAGGTTGAAGCCTTCTGAAAGGTTGAAGCTTGAAGTCTTATAATCTGTGAAGATTTTTTATTATTTTCTTCAAAATTTAAAATGGAGTTACAAGGAGAAGATAAGTTGAAGGCTTACCTTTTGCTCAACAGCCTTGTGAAAGTATAGTCAAAAAGCTTGAAGACTATACATTGATGAGAAATTACTTTGTAAAAGGGTTCATTGAAGACTTATCAATTATATTGAGGCATTGTAATCACAAGAAAGCTATCCCATAATAAAATCAATTTTTTTGGCTCTGTGTCCTAGATCCGCCCGAAATTGAATAAGAGGATCATAGGTACAACCTGTGTTCTTGTGTGCTATTGTCTATTTTTGGATGCTTGATGGTAGATATTATATGTCTAGTATTTAACATGTGGTTACTTTGGTAAACAAAGACAAGTACACAAATTCAAATGCTTATGTGCTCATAAAAGGTTATGTTGCAATTGGGAATTAAAAGCATGTAATGAGAGAGTAAATCAATGAAGCATTAAATTGATCATTAAATTGAAGCATTAAATTGATCATTGCATTAAAATCAATGAATTTGAGCATTGAATTGTTCAAAGGGTAAAGTGCCAAACCTTTCTAAGTCAAGTCAAAAATTAATTGTGAATGTTATCGTCACGACCTCCCTAAAACTTGAATAAGGAGGTCAAGCAAGTCATCAAAATTAAGTCATTGTAATCACACTTTAGGGTGCATAATAAGTAGTACCTGACATCCTAGGCAACACAAAAATCAAGCGAGTGTGCAAGAAAAGAAACAAATTCAAGCGTGCGAGTACAAGCGAGCGCGAAAATAATAACAAATGGGTAAAGAGGAAAGCATTTACAAAACACCTCTCAAGAAATCAAGAAGTTATAAGAATATAAACATGAATTGCATAATTGGCTTATTGATTGATAATGCACTTCAAATAAAATTACGAGAAACGCAAAATCAAATTGTTGACACGATTGATGCAACATTTGCAACAAATAACCTCATACAAAAGGTTGATGCAAGTTGTGACACAGAAGATCTAATAGAAAAGATTGATGCAACATGTGATACAGAGGAGATTATCCAAAAGTTTGATGCAACATGTGATACAAATAAAATCATGCAAAAGGTTGATGCGGCTTGTGACACACAAGGCATAATACAGATGGTTGATGTTAATTGTGATACAAAAGACTTGATGGTTGATACAAAAAACACAAAAGATATGGGATCTTCAATTCAATTGATGGAGGAAATGTTTATCAAAGATGAGTCCCGAGAAGAAGCACATAATGATAACAGCAGCAGTAGCAAAAGTAAATTCCAAGATACAAAAGAACAAAGTCAAGATTCACAAAATGATCTTTCCAAGATGGTTGTCAGACCTTGGTAAGAATTGTTGTTCAACAAAGATCGACATGGTTTAGGATATGACAAAGGCAACAGCTTTTATATCCTAGATTACTCCAAACCAATTCAATTTGTGAGTGCAAAATTTCTTGAAGTGAAGAATCTTGATCACAAGTGCCAACATTGTCAAAGAATTGGGCATATAAAGACACAATGTTTCGATCTCCATCCTTGTCTTCATTGTGGGAAGACAAATCATCTCTCAAAAGAGTGTCAAAAGAAGAAGAAGATTCAGAAAATAATTTATTATGGATGGATAAATTTATGGAAATGGAATCAACAAGTAAAGAAGTTGCATAAGTCTTACCATCTAGTCAAGACAAAGGTAAAGCCATGGCTGCATGGAGAAATGACAAAAGCAAAAAGCTTTCAAACAACTATTCCAGATCATTTTGGGCATGATCAGGGTCCAATTATATATGTTCTCTGAAATTAAAACAAGAATCAAAGATGGTACTCTCCACGCCTCAAGGGGGGAAGCACATTGATGAAAAGGATACAATCTTACACCTTCAAGGGGGAGTGAAGATGGTTAGTGGTAAACCAAAACCACCACATTATTCAAATCAAATTGGTTAGTGGTCATCCAAAACCACCACATTGTCCAAGTATCAATGGAAGATGGTTAGTGGTCAACCAATAGAACCACCGCATAAAGAATCCAAAGCTCAAGCTTGGATCCCTTCAACCCACTTCAACAAACTTCTCACCTTGCCCATGACAGGGTGGAATATCAAATATCAATGACGATAGTCAGGATTCAAGATTTGAAGTCCTATCACTCATAAATATCAATCAACATTTGGGAATTCCAACATAGCAATTGGTCTCCTCAAATCAATCAACTATTGGGATGCTAATCAATAAAATGGGAATGTTCAGACATGGCAGTTGTTCACTTTCAGATGAACTATTCAATATCCATATATTGGCGGTTTTTCAGGCATATCTTCATTGAAGTTCAGTTTAGCAGTTTTAGATTGAAGATGATACCAATTATTGTTTTCTTACTGGTACTATTATTCAGATTTGTGATTGAGGGGAGGACTGTGAGTCCCTAAACAATCACAAAGTCCGAGACCACCTACTTATGAGATGTAAACCTTATCTATTGATGAGATTTTGTCATGATCCATTGATGAGTTGTCAATGAGATCTAGATCTGAAAGTGGTAAAGTCCATGTATTATAAATTCATATCATGAGATCAATACAAAGTAAGAGAATGGCATAAAGCATTTTCTGCCAGTTCTTGTCTTGTCTTGCTTGTGCTCTATTTGTTAACACAACAGACTCCTTTTGCTATCCTAAAATCTGAAATTTTTAAAATCCAAAATCAAACTTCAGATTTCCACCTACAAGCCTAAAACTCTTATTTCTTTAGCATCTTTTGTTAGGCTTGTTTATGTGTAATAAATCTGGAATTTGCATCACATATCATAATAAAACCAGATTTATACTAAGCCTCTTGAAACCCCTTTGATTTATCTATCCTCATTCAAGACTTAGTATTTAGATATTCCCCCCTTGAGTTGGAAAGGAACCAACCAAAAGAGTGGGAGAGAGTTATCATGGTGACATTGGATAACCTCTCCAAGTTGCCCTTAGGTCTTCACCTAGTAAATTAGGACTTTGACACATTCGCTTAGGGTTTGGACAATAACAAGTTCTTGTAGGGAGAATGGTGAACTTTGGAGATGTGAAGGGTATGAAGTTGTAGCCAAGGGGAATTTCTTGGTGATAATAGTAGCATATGGTGCCTGCAAAGAAATTCATAGTGTCTTGTTTGTTCCTACAATCTTTAAGAATTTGTTGGTTGTGATTCAAGTTATAGATGTTGGTTTGTATGTGAAGTACGATGCAATTGATTGCAAGATTGAATACAGCAATTGAAAGGTGATTGCAAAAGCAGTGGGTGAAGTTAACTTGTATGAGTCAAGTGCAAATGTGCAGGAAGTGACTTTGAAGGTTGTTGTAAAAGTTGATGATGCAATGATATGGCATCACTAACTAATCCTAATCCTAAATGAAAGACACTTCCACACTAATCCTAGCAGAAGGGAAGAAGAATTTAAATTATTTAATCAAGAAAGCAAATGACACAAGCAATCACACAGTACACCGAGATTTTACCCTGGAAACCCTTAACCGGGAAAACCAGCATTCCTTTGAGCATTATGCTCTCTTGTTGTCTTATTCATTCAGAATAAAAGGTTACAT
>CBVK0104076236.1:0-35648 GCA_900067695.1 Picea abies
CGCTCTTCCGATCTCACACAGGGAAAAAGAAATCCAACAGTTCATTATTATGGCGGGAGTGTTCATTGCAATTAAACAAAATCAAGACTTTCTTCACCATGATTTGATTAAATCTTGAAATGCCAATTTATGCACATGGTTAACTAAACCTCTGAAAACAAAGTTGAACACTATTTCCCTTCCATTCAAACAACACATTTAGAGGTATCCCCAGGGATTTATGATAACTCGCAAGATTCATCCAATTCCCCAAAAAATGTTAAAAACCCATTGTTTTGCCAATTAATTAAAGCAAGATAGAGAAGCAAAAAAAAAAAAAATGTGCTTAACTCTACTTTAACCAAATTTAAATTGAAGACGGTAGTGCAAGTGAGTTGTGGCCGAGATAAAACATGACAACCCAATCCAGGTAGCGAGATGGGGATTGAAGTGAATGAGGGATCATCAAACAATTTGACATACCTATTATAGTTTGTTCACCCTCATCAGCCTGAGGAAATAAGATTAGGACACTAAAGTAGAAATATTACAACAAGAAATATCATATTCCTAGCCAACGTCATTACTCCATTTTCAAGAAATGATGTCCAAATTTGTCTGACTTTCTTGCATATGGTTTGCATGGAGTAGGTAATCATTGTCCTCGTCTTCTTGCTCTGAATCACTGTTTAATTTAAGGTAATTAAATCTAGCATGTAAAAATTAAATCTAGCCTAATCTAACATTCAAAAGGAAACACACTTAACTTGAAATGAAACAATTAAACTATCTACCCTAGTTTTCCTTCCTATATTATGCAGGAGACTCAAAGTGAATCTACGAAATCAAATTCAACTTAATCTAACTATGAAAGCAACTAAATCTAAATTCAAAGGCATCAACTGCAAAATTAATCTATGAAAACAGGAAAGTACATAAATTGAAATCTAATTGAAATAAACATGAAATTATTGAAAAGTATCTATAACAAACACACAACAAATAACAAGTAAATACAGATGAAAAACATATGTGAGCTCACATAAACAATCTAATCTATTATCTCATAACAAAACAATGAAAATCACTATCTTAGAATCAAATCTCTATGAATCAAAGTTCCAATCTTTTGTTCTCTGTTTCTAGAGAGAGGCCTCCTTTGAAATGAGGAGAGAACCCTCTTATTTATACATAAATGAAGATAAGAGACTCAAAATTACAGATCCACTTTTCTCTCAACCTATCCCTTCAAATTCTCCATAAATATCTTGGATAAAATATTCTATCTCCATGATCTTCTCCTTGAAGTGAGCTTGAAAGATTATCTCCACATCTTCAAAGAAGATAAAATTCAAATTTGAAGCTAGGTGGTGATTTTTGACTTTGTGAAAATATTCAAATATGCCTGTAGTCATCACAAAACTCATCCAACTTTGAGATATAATGAAAATATGTTAATTTTCTAATATTTAGTCACAAATTCTCTTAAAAATACTCAAAATAAATAATTTGGAAAATGGAAATGCAAACCCATATGTTTTTATGAAAGTGATGATAATTATGGTTTTATGGAAGAATGAAATGGAAATAAAGGCGACAAATGGTATATGAAAGATGAATAAAGTGTCATATTTTTGCGACCCAACACAGTTACAACTAGAAAACAAAGGAACTTGGTGCTTCCAATGAATGTAATTCTTCAAGATATATAAGAAAAATAACTACGTGGTTTTCTGCTACTTTGGGTTTCCATGTAAAAACATTGGTGTACTATGTATGCATATAATTTTTCATTTGTTCATTATTTATTTAATCTGTAAATATTGGATGATAATGTTGCATTGATATAACACTTGCATTATATGGTTAAAAAGGATTAGATTTCTCTATTACTGATTCACCCCCCTCTCAGTAATCCAACAAAATGAATGAAACTTTTCATTGCATGATTGGCCTCCTTAATGTCATTACAAATCTTGACAATTTTTTCTTTGTCACTCCTTCCATCTAATATTCGCCATAATGTTTCTATTACATTCTTCTTGATGTGCATTGTATCAAACAAATGAACAATTTCTAGGTCCTCATAGTAGGGGAGCCTACTAAATTGTACGTGATAACTTTTCATTCCTCTTGGAAGCACCCCATTATTAATGCCTTCATGATGACCTTCAAGGTAAAGCATATAAATTAAAGATATTGCAAAAATACTTGTCAATTAGTACAATGAACAAAATGCAATAAAAAAAATATTAAAAACATTTCATGTATGATACATGATAGATTATTTGATCCAATATACCTTGAGTTACTATTATATTGCAACTGCCTTAGACGAGGTGTCATTATCTATGGTTTTAATCCATTCTCTTCTTTACCATTGAAAATATGTTTCTTGGTAATTTAATACCTATGGTTCTTAGAGAGGAAGTGTTTATACTCATCAAACACCTCCTTTCCTAAACCTCTTGAACAACGAGATTTCATCTTAGGACCACAAACTAAACATGGAAATTTACCCTTTGTTTGAAGACCTGCAAGATATGGACTAAATTTTATATAATTAATTATTTGAAGTATGTTTAATGAAGGGATTATATAAAAAACATGCATTATATGAACTTCATAAATTAAATGCTATTAAAGTGCAGTGTAACATTATAACATACCACATAAATGTGTTAGCCTTGAGGCATCATGAATTGCCCATACAAGCATTGCATGGAATTTAAATTCCCTTTGCACACCTACTGGTATAGAGATATCATACATAGTGACACCCTTCCATAACTCTAGTAACTCGTTAATAAGAGTCTCGATATATACATTCATATCTTTGACTTGGTATTTACCTAATTGATTTAACATACAATACATAATTACTACATATATGAGTAAATAAAAAAATATCAAACATAATTATAAGACCACATAATTGACATATATGAGTAAACAATAAAGTATAAGACAAAATTATGAAACAAACAAGACAAATGAGATGTTATCCCGTTAAAAAAATTTATTCTAAACAAATATCTGGAACAATCATTGCCAACGTTATGTGCTCCTTGTTTATTGACATCCATGGAGGAATATTATTGTTGATAACAAAAAAAAGCCACGACAAGTAAATAGATATTAGCTCTCCAAATGGATTGACACTGTCAACTACCAATGAAAGCCTAAGATTACAAGGTTAATCTTTAAAATTTGGCCATATTTCCTCTATATTCTTAAATGCATATCCATCTGCATGCATTCGAAGAACACCATCTTTAATTCTGTTCTTTGCATGGTTATCCATAAACTGTCCCATTTTTTGCACCTGAACAATCACCGCAAATGTGGAATTATGGGAATATAATGAAGAACCTTGCGAGACACATTTTTTGTTACTTGATTGGTTTGATATCTACTAATTTGACATTTTGAGCATTCTTTTTTCAACATATGTTCTCCATAATATAGAATATGATCATCAGGACATGCATGAATAGATTGATACTCCATTCCAATATCTTTCATAATGGCATGTAAATCTTGATATGTGCGGCGCAAAACATTTGACAATGGTAACAAAAAATCACCTAAAAATTACAACATAAAAAATCAATATTGGTTAATGTAAAGAATAATAATTGTACATAATGTATCCAAATTTTACACCTTATCGACTAACAATAAAAATAGAGAAAAAAAGAAAACCTTTTTCATTATAGTCTGAGTGTGAGTCTTAGAGTCTATAGTTGAAACCATGAATTTTCTCGACATCAAAATGATGTCTCCCTATTCATACCTCTCCTCTCTCCTTAAACAAAGGTCTGATCTCCAAGAAAAATTGTCCATTCTTACACCTGGACAATTCCAGCTTTCCAGATGCTATTCTTCTCAAATATCTCAACTCTCTGCTCAAATAGCTCAACTCCAGCAGCCAAGCGTGGTGAATATTCACCACTACACTCCTAACGTTACTAATTTCATTTCAACACAGAGAAAAGAAAGTAGAGCAAAAGGTATTGTCAAAATCATATAACCCATTAAAGAAACATCAATAGAAGATGAATCTTTAGAAAGTACTATATTTCATCTTGAAAAATCAATTAAAGAAAAGGAAACATTAGTTGCAGAATTATGGAAGAGCTTGAAACTCCAAAAGGAAGAGTTGAACTTTCTGAAGATAAATAGAGATGAACAATTTGAAAAAGAAATGTTCAACACGGAAACAAATAATGAACCATATGAATTTAAACAAGTGAATGGTTTAGATGATAGATTGGTCATTTCTATGAATATAAAAGTTCAAGGATATCTGCAGTACACACTAGATGCACAACTTGATACAGGAGCAATGAATTCATGTGCAAAGCATGGAGCAATACCAGCCTACTATTGGAAACCTATTGATATCTCTTTTAGAGTTGTCAATAAGTCTGAGATTAAGATCAAATACATAGCCCCAGACTTTCCCATACTAATACAGGAAGCCAAAGTATCCGTTACACTCTATTGTTATGATACTAGAGCAGATATACTACTTGGACAAGACTTTGTAAATAAATGTTTACCTTTTGTTATAAGTAGTGATTTTGTACAACTTACAATTTTGGGTAAATCAATTAAAGTACCTAGTAAATATTCTTATGAAACTAGAATTGCAGTAAAGGAAACTTTCCACCAAGTTGAGAAATCTGCTAGTAGTCTGATTCATATACAGAAAATTATTGGACATACTGAAAAGCATGGATCTGAAATCATAAAGGATATCAAGGAGAAAATAGAAAAAGATTGTACATATGAATATCCTAATGCTTTTTGGACTAGAGAGAAGTATTTCGTAAGCTTTCCGTATAAAGAGAATTACAACCCCAAACCTCAAAAGGCCTCTGCAAATTACATGTCTCCAACAGAATGTGAATATTGTCAAAAAGAAATTGCAGAGCTTATGGAGAGAAAGTTGATAGAAATCAGTAGAAGCCCTTGGGCTTGTCCTGCATTCTATGTCAACAAGCATAGTGAGCAAAAACAAGGAAAACCCAAGATGGTAATCAACTACAGAGATTTGAATGATGCTCTGCTTCCTATCAGATTCCCATTACCATATAAAGAAGTATTGTTTTCCAAGATTGGGAAGTGTAATGTATTTAGTAAGTTTGATCTGAAAAGTGGTTTCTGGTAGATTGGTATAATTCCTAAAGATAGATACAAAACAACATTTGTTGTTCCAAATGGCCAGTACCAATGGAAAGTAATGCCCTTTGGTTTGAAGAATGCGCCATCAGAATTCCAAAAAAGAATGGATGACATCTTCAAACATCTTAATTTTGTTATTGTATATATTGATGATTTGCTTGTTTGTTCTGTAGATTGTAAAGCACATGTACAACATCTCAGAATAGTTTATGACCTCTTATTCAAACATGGATTGGTACTCAGTCGTTCTAAGCTTTTTTGGGTGCAAAAAAAGATAGAATACCTAGGATTGATCTTATCCAAAGGAGAAGTTGAATTACAAGATCATATCCTGAAAAAGCTTACAGAATTCCCTGACAAAACTCTTGATCAGAAACAACTTCAAAGGTTCCTTGGTTGTCTGAACTACATCCGACAGTTCTATGAAAATCAAGCTAAGGATTTCAGGATACTCCAGAAAATATTAAGTAAAGATTTACCATGGAACTATAAGATGACTCAAGCTGTCCAGATTATAAAGTAGAAAATCCAGAACCTACCTAAGCTACATCTTCTAGACATGGAGCTTCAACTTGTATTAGAAACTGATGCCTCAAATGATACATGGCCAGTAGTATTGTTACAAAAGAATGGCCCTAAATTGGAAGAAGTGTGTATATACACTTCTAGTTTCTTTAGTGACACTGAATCACGATACCCTTCTTCTCATAAAGAAATTCTTGCTATCAAGAATGGCATTAAAAAATTCAGATTATTTTTAAAGCCTGTACATTTTATTGTCAGAACAAATCTGAAACATATGAAGGGTATGCTATCTAATCAACGTCTGTTGGAACAGGGAAACAACAAAATATTGCGATGGAGCTTATGGATTGACAGATTTGATTTTGAAATCCATTACAAACCTGGTAAAGATAATTGTGTTGTTGATCTTCTTACCAGAGAAGTCGCTCCATATCAAAATAAAGATAGAACCATTAAATGGCTTCATACTCCTTGAGCATAAGGGATGCTCCTCCACCAGGATTCAAATGGATCCTAGTGTGTATAGATTGTGAATATTGTTATTGTTTTAAATGTTTGAGTTGTTACATTAGAAGCAGTCCAACCTGTATAAATATTCTCAATAGCTGGATAGAAAAATATAACCATTGTACATCCTATATGGGGTACTTCAGAATGAGCCATACTATGGCAAGAGGATCAATCATAGGAGGACCTATGCAAGGACAAATGTATTTGTTTCTCTATACTCCTTTCATCACATATGAAGATTATTGCAAAATAATGCTACAGGTAAAATATGATGGTTGTTGTTGGCTAATCTTTGAATGCTCCACATTTAAGGAAACACCTATCTGGTGGTCTGGTTGGCTGTATATTTTATACTGGACTTACTGTCCCAGAGATGTTGCCTTCTTTGGAACTAGTAAGGATTCTTTTATACAATGGTTCGGAGCAAAAATATAAGAAGCTGCTCATTATGAAGGATGGTTTGTTTTTATCTTATCATTCCGAGGAAGTGAGTTGCACTTTGAAAAGTTTGAGCCACCTCATCCTCAAACATCTAAAGTTACCAACGAATATTTTGGTGACCTATGTGTACCTGAAGATGAATTAATTCCAGCCATGCAATGATCTCCATTTTACAAATGCTTCAGTGGATTACCACCATTCTCAAATGAACATAGCTCTCCACCCAGTAGTCATTTCGACTATGGCAGTGATGGATCATTTGATTCTATCGCTGAATATAACATAGTTAATCATATGGAAGCATGATGGGCCACGTGCTCACTATTTTTGTAATAATGATGTATTGATTCTCTTTCATGTCTAACGGGCCAACAGTGGTGTCCCGTCAGTTCCATGGGTTCCTGTAGAACTCCACTTTGTAATCATGTGATTTAATCTATTCGAAGCTTTGTGAATATTTACTTTTGTCTGGTCATTCTGTAAAAGTTGGTATGGGTCCCCATATGGCCGAGCCTCTAAGGGATGAGATAACAGCTATAGTCCACAGCTGCCCCATCCACTTGAAAGGAATCTTTTGTTTACAGGCAGTTTCCAGTTTATGTCTACTGGTAACTTGCTAGAATTTGTATAAATAAGACTCTACCCCTCTCATTTATTCATTCAAAAATCGAGAGAGATTCTAAGTGTGAGTCTTAGAGTCTATATAAAGTCGAGTAGTTTGTATCCTCTTCACTCGCCTTCGGGAACTTGTGAACGAAAAACACTGATCTCAAGTGTAAAAGTGTCTTATAATAGCACTGTCTATGCTATATGATCTTACTCTGTAAAATTAGATATATACATATACATATATGCAGGAGGGCCAATGACGACGATAGTTAAACAACACAACTTAATGAAGAACACAAATTTGCAGCTCAGGAAACAGAAAACAACACCTCAACACACTAGCACATCATGCAACTGGACAAAAAATGTGATCATAAATAGACGGAAATAAATGACTGCCCGCTCGACACAATCAAGACAACACCTAACAACTAAACGAAAACATAAACAACCCAACACAATGGCTTCAACGACTAGGAACTAGAACCTCTATGCCGTGCAAAACCCAACACCGTAAGGCATTACAAAACTGAGTACTAATAACCATTACAACGAACCAATGCCCACATCGGGAAGCATAGATTCCAATCTGGTTATCATTCATGTGTATCCACCAGGGCACACAATGATCCCCTCATCAAGAATCATGCTGTCACAAGGCGATAGGTGTGACAATAACCGTGGCACAACACAACATTTCTAGACCCTTAACCTAATCTAGATCCCTCATGCTAGGAGACCAAATTAACTGTAAAAGAACATGAGGACTAAACCCAAGAACCCAACCAACAATCGACAAGACAACAAGACACAAGGGAATCTGACGACTATAACCATCATACATCACATTAAACTCCTAAATCTACATAAGTCATACGGTCTTTAAACGGATTCTTATTTACCATTTAGGGGATAAATACTTATTGTTGTTTACATTGAAAAATTAGAGAATTAGTATATTCACTTGACATAATCAAAATTATTACTAGTGTACTAAGGAACAAAAAGATGAATTAAGCCATGTTTGCATAGTAAAAAGTATATTCTCTAAAAGGCACTAGTTATTCACTGATGACGCCTTGACTACCTCAATTGGTAAAAATAATTATAATCAAACAATTACTTCATGGAAACTAATTATGTTAAAAATACATATTGTTCATGGTAACTAATGCTAATAAAAATACAATTAGTTCATGGTAACTACATCAATCTGTACATGTTAAATAATTAAAATCAAACAAATAGTTCATGGTAACTACATCAATCTGTACATGTTAAAATAATTATAATCAAAAACTAGTTTATGGTAACTAACTAATGGTAACAATTAGTTTTTGTCTAGTAATTATATGATCCTAACTATATACTGTCTAGCGTTGATATGTTTTCCATTAATGAAACTATGTCTAGCCATGATATTACTTTCCAAATATGTACATATCGTTGTCAGTCAATCATTACAATTACAACATACAACACAATCGTTGTCATTACATATATCTTTGTCACACATTATATATTAAATCAATGTCACTTAAATTTTCTATAATTATATCTCTATCACACATCATATATAAAGTTGTTGTCAATAATTATAACCCTGTCACACAGTAGATATTAAATCTCGGTTACACATTACATATAAAGTTGTTGTCACTAAAAGAATCGTTGGCTAACAACAAAATCGCTATCTACCACAATATGCTACCTAACACAGTAACGTTGTCCATGAATAGTAGATGTCTAATGAGAGGTAGTTGTTTAGCAAAGATATCGCCTAGAGTCTCCATGCTATCTCAGAAAAACCAGGGAATTAAATCGCTATTACTTATTTCTATTAAATTACGGTTGTCCAACCCATTATGGAATCGCTAATTATCATTGATTCACTATCTAACAATTGATATATATATATATATATATATATATATATATATANNNNATATATATATATATATATATATATATATATATATATATATATATATAGCGCTATCTATTACGTACATGATATTGATGTGTATTGATTCTAGGATATGTTGTCTAATAATTACTGTGTATAAAACGAAGCCATAAAAATGAACTCATATAAAAAGAAGTCATATAACACGTTGTCTATTCCATCAAAAGGAGATTTACTACCAATCAAAACGATGTCTATAAGGGATTCACGACCATTAAAACACATGTATTAACAATGAAGTTCGCGGGTAGATTTGCAATGATATTTGCAGTGATATGGGTAAATTCATGGTGATATTGCAGTGATGTTGCAGTGATATTGCAATAAATATATGGTAATTATATATTCGATGTCCTTGATACATCTAAAATTTAAACTATTGATAAATATATTCGTACATCTGTTGGCATCGCTGGATAAAATCACTGGAATAAATAGCTAGAATAAATTATCACTTGAATAATTGTTGTGTAAATATCAGTCCAGGTGTCCCAATTAATATGAAGAGATTTGATGTGTAGATATTCACAAATGTATAGATTAGTTGTATAGAGATTCTCTATGTAAAGAGTGAAATCCCTCTGTAAAAGGTGAATTCACCGTGTAAAGGTGAAATCATTGTGTAAAGAATGAAATTATTGTGTAAAAATTGAAATCGCTATGTAATTGGCAAGGGGCCAAGGTGATCGACGATTATCATTAAAAAATGTAGAGTGTAAAATTCCATCCAAAATACATAACAAGATCGAAAACTTATCAAAAATGTTGTCACACAGTCATAAAACACAGTGATTAACATTTTAAAAACCCAGTGATTAACATATTAAAAATGCAGGGATTAACATATTAAAATCATGGAGTGATAACTGGGCATTACACCATTAAAAATTAAAATCATGGAGTGATAACTGGGCATTACACCATTAAAATCATGGAGTGATAACTGGGCATTACACCATTAAAATCATGGAGTGAGAACTATGCATTATGCCATTAAATTCATGGAGAAAATTCTATGTAATGTGCCAAGGAAATGATAGTGTGAATGTTGGGTAAAGTGCCAAGTAATTAGCTATCTAAGGAGAAAATCGTAGAATAAAAAAATTTGCAGTGGTAAGTAATATAACACAAAGATTTTACCAATCCAAGTGCTGGGATTTATCATTAAAATCACAGATATTATACCAATCAAGGTGCTGGGTAATATGCCAAGAAATCACAGAGATAAACCAATCAAAGATGAATCAAAAAAAAATGCAGAGATACTCGATCACAAGAAGGTGGAAGGACCAATCATTCGGAAATGAATAAATCAATGCAAGGATACTCATTTACAAGAAGGGCACAATGATTAGAGATCAATCAGAAAAGAAAAATGTCAAGATAAGTAAGGGATAAATAGTTGGGAAAAATTTATCCTTCACTTATTATCCATGCACAGGAAAGCAGGGCATTTGAATCTATAGGTCTTTAAACACCGGAGTGACGACCGTCAATTCATCTCTTGGCCAACTGCTCAGGCACATAATAATAAGTAAAGGGATAAGGGGAAAACAAAAATTTCTTCATAATAATCAATAAAACAAACATAGAGAAGTCATAGAAATCAGAGTTTGGGTTCACCAAGGGAATCAATTCAAAATACAACAAGCATAAGGTTGGGATGAATTTAAGTTCTTGATTATAAAACACTGAATAAAACATAATATTTATACAATAGAAGTATAGTATTGAAAGCACAGGAACAATATTAAACTACCATTCAAAAATAGATGCATGCGTACTATAGCCTAATGCAAAAAATCCAATTCGATGTCCCAAATGCACTCCATCCAACTCCCGCTTGCCAACCGATGTGACCTCACCGCTACCTCCCAACTAATGCTAGGGGTACTATTATTCCCACTGATCCCCCTAAGTTGCAAAGGGGCCACACACACAATACCAGAGAACTTCTAGCACCCAGAGAACTGCTAGCACCACTCGTTACTCGAGTTGGGTATCCCAACTCCCACAAGAGAAAGTTCAATCAAGGAAAAATTCAGCAGCGTAACGTTACGCAAAAAGATGAGGTCCATACTCATCCTCCTCCATCCTTTTTATAGAGTTTTTAAGTAATTAGTTTCCCAAATTCCCATTAAATTCCTTTTTCATTAATTTAATTAGGAAAAACCTCCCCCATACACGTCACCCATCCCCTAGTTGCACCAGAAAAAAATAATTTTATTAATTATTTAATTATTCCTATTTCCCTCACCCACCTAAAGCATTCCTAAAAACACTCCTTGGTGTCCCAATATTCCCTTACAAATCTTAAATTAATTACGCCTTACTTAATTCTTAGTTGAGTTCATAAATAACAAGTTCTCAAGGAAAGATTCTTTACTAAGTTAGACATTCAACTTTTTCTTTATGTTTCCCCTTTTCTTTAGGTTTCCGCGTTTTTCTTTAAGTTTCCTATTTATTTTAAGTTTCTCTCTTTTTCCTTTTTAACTAAAAATCAATTTAGCAAGTGTAGATAAAACAACCATTTACCCTTTTTCTTTTTAACTAAAATTAAATTAGTAAAAGTAGATAAGAACAACCATTTCCCTTTTTAAAATTTTAATCCTTCATTATAATTTTGACTTTAATAAATAATTTGAATTTCTTACCCCCCTTCTTGTTACATGTTTATTTATTATTATTATTGTTTTTTGACCACATGTTCTACTTAGACCTAGGTTTAATTTCACTAGGTTGGGTGACATTTTCATTGGGGAAAAATTGTTTTTAAATTTTACTTATCACATCATTCATTTTAAGGCTGACTAGGTTTATTCACTTAATAGTTAAAATCGCGACATGCCCTTCAGGATGCACTACGTGTTCCAAGGGTGCCACATGCCTCCTTTCATTTTTCTTGCGTGACGTTCCCTTCAAGACGCACTATGTGCTCCAAGGGTGCCACTCGCCTCTTTCCGTTTTCCTTGCGCGACATGCCCTTCAGGATGCACTACGTGCTCTAAGGGTGCCACTCGCCTCTTGACTGACTTCGGTAGATATAAAAATACCCATGGAGTCAATACTTCACTAGGTGATCTTGTGGGATACTAAGGGCCTCTAAGGAATAAGGCCCCTGCCTTATTGTGCACCCCTTAGAATCATCATGAGTGACTGTCACAGTCTGCCCTCATGGCATCGTGGGTCTTCTCGAACTAGGTAATCATTAACCTACAGTTTGAGCCACAACGAGAGTTCTCGTAGGTTGTGGCAGGGCTGCTATCCACACCACTCCCTAAAGTCTCTAGTTGTCCTGCATGACCCGTCTACTCCACATGTGAGTCTGGTTGACACGCTATCATCAACCTTCATCCATCAACGAATCATGTCAGCAACAATAATCAATCATCATAACATCTAATCATATGTACATGTGTCACATCAATAACATTCAAACCCAACATTCCTCTCCTTGACTCGATCTAGAGTCCAAGGGGTTTCATTGATACCTCTGCATCCTCAATGTCCAAAGTCCTGCACACTCAGGGGAATCGAGTCAATAACACATGTCTATGTGAATACAACAAAATAACATATCGTTAATCCATAATGTCTCATAATCATAATTGAACGACTGATAGTATAATAATTCAGATCACTTCCAAGCAAGTGTCCTCAAGGATAAGTTTGCTCAGTGCACGCAAGAGCGAGATGTTACATACACCCCCTCTTGTTTTAAACTTCATCCCAAATTTTCACAGTATATAAGTGACGAAATAAAGTGTATCACAATAGCATAAGTCTATATATCAACAAAAATGGAAATTGTTGGCGCATATCATATGCGTCCTCAGAGGTCATTGAGTGCAAACTATAGTTTTCCCACTAGACCTTGGCTTGATCTATTGTTCGACGTCATAGCTGTCGAATGTGATGGTTTGGGATGAATTTTGGCTCAGCCATGAGTGCACCCTCATTCGATACTTGCAAGGTACTCAAGTCAAAACATGTGTAGGATCACTAACATAAAGTCTCAAACAAAGATGTGAAAGACATCGTACTTACACCTCAAGGATCAGGCAAGGCTTGTCAATAGGCCACGACCCTCTCTTTTCCACAATCTCGCAAGATCCCACAAACCTAGGAGATAGTTTATCACCCTTTCCAAACTTGATCAAAATCTTATGTGGTTTCACCCACAAGAATACTCGATCGCCACATCGTAACTACGATCGACACAATGCACATCGACATAAATCTTCTGTTGATCCCGTTCTTCCTTGATCCTTCGTCTTACAGTTTTCATTTGATCTTCCATTTCTTAGATCACTTCTGATCCCACCATAACCCTATCCTCAAGTCGATCCCAACTCAAGGTGTTCGACACGGTCACCCGTAAAGAAACTAGAAAGGCACCATCTTAATGGTTCTTTGATAACTATCGTTATTAAAAATTCTACTAGTGACAAGAATCCCTCCCAACGCTTATGTTGGTCCATCCATACATGCGCAACATGTCCTCCAAGATTTGGTTTATTCATTCGGTCTTCCCGTCTATCTCCGGGTGATATGGAGTACTAAAGTTAATTTGGGTTCCCAAGGCCTCTTGGAACTAGTTCAAAATCATCTAGTAAACATCGATCCTCTATCAAATATAATCCTCTTAGGAACACCATGCAACCTCACAATATCGCTGATGAAAGCTCTAGCTGTGTTAGGTTCCTGATATGTCGTATACACATGAATAAAATGAGTACTCTTCGTTAGAGTGTTGACTACCATAAAAATCAAGTCGTGTCTACTTGCCATCAGTGGCAATCCAACAATGAAATCCATCGAAATGACCTCCAATTTCGATTATGGAATAGCGTGTGGCTATAGTAATCCTGCTAGATGTCTATGTTCAGCATTCACCTGTTGACATTCTAGACATATTTCCACGTAGTTGACTATGTCTTCCTTCATTCCTTTCCAGAAGAATAAGGGTTTAAGGTCTACCCTCATCTTTGTGACTCCCAAGTGAGCCATGTACACTACTTTGTGAGCCTCGTTTAGGATCAAATTACTCAACTTGTCGTTCGGAGATACATAAATTCAATTTTTAAATCTCAATAATCTATCGTATTCCAATGTAAATCCTTCAAATCTTGGTACCATCATTGTGTTTTGTCCAATAAAATCCTTGGCCTCTTTCTACCAGTCATTGTCGGGCTATAAAGTTAGAATCTTTTCACATAGATTTGTGTTAGGGTCCTAACCTACACATAGGTAGAATAATATATTTGGATATAATAAAGGTCAATATTAATAAGGCCTTTCAATAAAATAGAATAAGGCGAATGTAAGAAGACCTTATAGAATCTTCTTCTTCTAGAAGGATCTTCCTCTAGATTCTTCTTTTAATAGACATATTTAGTATAAATAGGAGTCGAGGGTATGAGAACCCTAGCTTGGATAATATTGTAATAGAGCGTTGCTCAACTGGAGGTTGCCCCCTCGAAGAGGCTTGTGAACATTGCTTTCAGAATCAAAGTGCTATTTTTGTTGTTGTTCTTATATCATTTTAGTGCTATTGTGGTGATTGTTCTGGTTATATTGTTGTTATTCCGCCATTTCTAGCATTTTATTTTTGTTCTGCATACTTTTTATATCTGGTATATTACAAGTGGTATCAGATCACTTTCCTCGGCAAAAAGTGTGGGTTAATTTTTTTTTCTAGGGTAGAGACATATTCCGACGTCTTTAAGCCACATAGATCTGTCGTTACATGCATAAACCCGCGGTTGAGGGATTCATACATGCAGGAAATACAAGTGGTTCTTAAGTGCACATATGTTGGCCACCCTTATAATCCCTGTTGGTACCCCTTCGAGTGGTATCACATCAGACAACACCTGTGTACGGATCGACCTAGATTACCTGAAGCCCTCTTTAGATAAACCGATCAGCCTCCTGACTACTATTGTGTCACCAAGAACAACACTCGGGAAGATACTCTCTAGTACTTGGGTAGTCGGGTAGTACAGCTAAGGGTACGATCTATCCTCTTTAGTTAATGCCCTGAGATATTGGGTTGAGTACTATTGTTGGACCCCACACATATATCATAGAGCTATAGCATAGGGAAAACCCTTGTCTATAGAACCCTTGAATACTTAACCCTTGGGCACAGAAACATAAACAAATTAAAACAGACAAGATCTATTGCTGCGCAACTGTGTTCAAGTTGCCAAATCACTAGATATTTCTTCCTGGTTAAGCGTTTGGGCATTTCATCATTGCAGTATTATTCAGACTGGAGTATAACTCCGCAGGTGTAAAAAAGAAAAAAGAAAAAAAAGTCTAGAAATTTTTTCACCATTATTTGAGACCTATTCCATTGGATTCATCTCTTCTCCCTTATCACATTCATCCATATCATTTTTCGGAAAAAATTTTGACGCCGCTCGCCCATTTTTAGTTTCCCCATCCTCATGGCCCATACCCATAGCCAAGACTTGGAAGCTCGCTTCAACACCTTGCAATCTGGTCTCATCGAGACCCAACAAGAAGTGAAACAACTTAGTGCCAATGTTGTCTCCATCAATACAACCATGTAATCCTCAATGGAGGAAATCAAACAAGACCTCACCACCCATCTTGAATCTATCTTTTTGGCACTCTGTACCAAACTGCATATCCCTACAGATAACCCTTCCTCTTCCTCACCTTCACATACTGAAGGTGACCATTCCTCGCATTCCCATAATTTCCAGAACTATCACTTTCAATGTGACCTACGCCTTCCGTGGGTGGATGTGACCAAATTTGATGCCTTGGACCCCATTGGTTGGGTAACCCAAATGGAACATTATTTCTCTTTATACAACATTACATATGACTTGTCCAAACTCTGGTATGGTGTTCTCCATCTAGATCAAGAATGTTGGCAATGGTGGCAATGGAGAAAAACTTCTCGTCAAGGGCATATTGCTTGGAAAGACTTTGTGGCAGAGCTTTATGAATGCTTTGACACTGACACCAACTATTTGGGTCATTTGACAAAGTTGAAAAAATTAGGATCAGTGGAAGACTTTATAGCTTCCTTTGAGAGTTCGGCTTTTAGAACAGAGGGCATGTTTGATGCCTTTTTCCGAGAGTGTTTTATCAACAGCCTCAAGGATAAGATTTGGGCCCATGTCCTCATGGCACAGCCTCAAAGTTGAATGGAGGCTACTAAAAGAGATAAAGAAGCACAACAAGTTTTATCTTCTCAAAATCGAAAACTCCCCTTTATCCCTCACCCTAGACTCACAAATCTCACTACTCCCTCTGCTCCACTAAAGATCCAAAAATTGACCAGGGCTGAAATGGTTGAACGCCAACTCAAAGGCCTTTGTTATAACTATGATGACAAATATTTCCCAGGCCACAAGTGTAAAGAAAAAAATCTTTTTATGGCCATCTCCGAGGATATTTCGAAAGAGGATGTAGAAACTCCCCTTGTGTCTGAGTCACCTAAATCCACTGACATAACCCCTCCCTCAGACCCTCTCAAAGTAGAACCAGTTATTCCCTTGAATGCTCCCACTGACTTCTCCATCCCCAAACCCTTAAGATAATCAGTTACATCAAGCATCGGAAGGTCATCATTCTGGTTGATAGTGGAAACACCCATAATTTTATTCATTGTTTCATTGCCCAATAAACTCATTGCTACATCTATGCCGTTAATAATTTCCAAATCATGATTGCCAATGGTGGTTACATGAAATGTGGAGGGTGTTGTGAAAATGTGCATCTCCAAATTGGTGACTACCACCTGAAATCCCATATGTTTGCTATCGACATGGGAGGTGGTGACATTGTGTTGGGTGCAGACTGGCTAAGGACTTTGGGTCCCATTCTCATGGATTTTAAAGACTTAACCATGCAATTCGACCAGGAGGGCCACCAATATAAGTTAAAAGGCATCATCGTCGGTTCACTTGAGATCATTAGTTCCCATCGCATGGAAAAGCTACTCAAAAAAGGTCATTCGGGTGTTATCGTCGAACTCCATGCCATACAAGCAACAGAGACACCCTCGGTCCCATAATACCTCCAAGCCATCATTTCTAAACATCGATTGGTATTTTCCACTCCCCAAGGACTCCCTCCTTCCCATGGTGTTCATGATCATTCAATTCCCCTTGTACCTGGAAGCCTTCCCCCCAATATTTGTCCGTATTGTCACCCCTTTTCCCAAAAAAATGAAATTGAGAAAATGGTCCAGGAACTCCTTAATGTAGGCATTATCTACCCTAGTAAGAGCCCCTAATCTTCTCTTGTGGTCATGGTCCTAAAGAAAGAAGGTTCTTGGGGAATGTGTCCTGACTTTCGTGCCCTCAAAAAACTTACCATCAAAGAAAAATTCCCCATTTGTGTCATTGATGACCTCCTGGATGAATTGAATGGTGCCCAATTCTTCACTAAACTTGATCTTCGTTCGGGCTACCACTAGATACATATGAAAGAGGCAGACATTCCCAAGAATTCCTTTAGAACTCATGAGGGCCACTATGAGTT
Source organism: Picea abies (assembly GCA_900067695.1). NCBI lineage: Eukaryota > Viridiplantae > Streptophyta > Pinopsida > Pinales > Pinaceae > Picea > Picea abies. The sequence goes on from CBVK0104076236.1 coordinate 17,750, forward strand.
TTTGGTCATGCCCTTTGGCTTGTGTAATACCCCATCCACCTTCCAAAGCCTAATGAATCATGTCTTCCGTCCTTTTCTCTACCATTTTGTCTTAGTTTTCTTTGATGATATCCTCATCTATAGAAAATCCTGGACATACCATCTTTCTCATGTGGATCAAGTTCTCCATCTACTCTCTTAGCACCAACTTTTCCCGAAACAGTCTAAATGTGCTTTTGGTGCCTTAGAAGTAGAATACTTGGGTCATTTGGTTGGAAAGGATGGTGTCAGGGTGGATCCTAAAAAGATTGAAGCTATGAAAGACTGGCCTCACCCAAAGACTCTTAAGAGCTTGTGTGGATTTCTGGGCTTAACAGGGTATTATCACAAGTTTGTTAAGAATTATGGGAAGATTGCAACACCTCTCACTACTCTCTTCAAAAATAACTCTTTCACTTGGACTCCAGTTGCTGCTCAATATTTTCAAACCTTGAAGATGGCCATGTGCACCACTCCAATCCTCGCCCTTCCCGATTTCACAAAGACCTTTGTGTTGGAATGTGATGCCTTAGGGAAAGGAATTGGTGTTGTCCTTATGCAAGAGGGTCAACCTTTGACCTTTACCAACAAACAACTATCTGAAAGAAATCTGGGCAAATCCATCTATGAAAAGGAAATGTTATCTATTCTGCATGTCCTTGATCTGTGGCGCCCTTATCTATTGGGGCAACATTTCCAAATCAAGACAGACCATCAAAGCCTCAAGTATTTTCTAGAACAATGCATTTCCTCCCCAGAACAACAAAAATGGGTGACTAATCTCTTTGGATATGATTATGAGATCTTTTATAAGAAAGAGAAAGACAATGTGGTTGCGGATGCACATTCCCAAAAATATGAAGATGAAGGATCCCTTTTTTCTCTTTCATTCATTGTACCAGATTGGATCCAAGCCGTTCACTAGGAATGGCTACAAGATCCCTAAAATTCTCATCTGATCCAACATTTGCAGTCCAATGCTTTAGCTACCCCAAGGTACTCTTGGCTCCATGATGAACTTCGATAAAAATGTTGATTGTATTTAAGTAAACAATCAAAGCTTAAATCCACGACACTTTATGAGCTTCATGCTACATCCACAGCAAGACTCTCTGGGTTCACCAAAACCTATGACAGGGTCAAACATTCCTTTTTCTGGGATGGTATGAAATAGGACATTGGTAATTTTGTCCCCGAATGTGATGTGTGTCAACGCAACAAGGGATAAACAGTCAAATATCTGAGAACACTACAACTGCTCTTGATTCCACCTTCTTTTTGGAAGGATATCTCTATGGATTTTATTACCGGCTTACCCAAATCGGGAAATAAATCAGTCATCATGGTGGTTGTTGATTGCATTTCCAAGTATTCTCATTTCTGCACCCTTCAACACCTGTTTACATCATCCACAGTTGCTCAAATTTTCATGGATCATGTCTTCAAGCTTCATGGCATGTCGCACTCTATTGTTTCTGATCGCGACCCAAATTTCACAAGAAATTTTTGGCATGAACTGTTCAAGATACAAGGCACCGAATTACATCTCAACATAGCTTATCATCCCCAGACTGATGGCCAAACAAAATTTGTCAACAAGTGTTTGGAAACATATTTGAGGTGTTTTTCCTCGGAAAAGAAAAATCAGTGGGCTTAATGGTTACCCCTAGATGAATGGTGGTATAATGCTTCATACCATACAACTACATGCATGAATCCTTTTGAAGCAATATATGGACATAAGCCAACTTCAGTTCTCTCATACTTACCGTGTGCCTCGAAGGTCTAGGTGGTTGACCGAACACTTACGTCTCGAGAGGCTATTCTTCGTACCCTCAAAGAGAATTTGGTCATGGCACATAATCACATGAAGCAACAAGAAGATCAAATTCACTATGAACGTCAATTTGCAGAAGGGGATCAGGTGTTTCTTTGACTACAACCTTACAAGAAAACTTTCCTCAAGGCCAAGCATTGTCAGAAGATAGCGCCCAAATTTTATGGTCCTTATACCGTTCTCAAGCGTGTGGGACAAGTAGCCTATTAGTTAACTTTTCCCAACCATTCAAAGCTACATCCTATTTTTCATGTTTCATGCTTAAAGAAGGTGATTGGATCTAAGTTCCAAATTTAAACCAACCGTCTCAAGTTAGCTGAAGAAGGATCCATTTGGCTACAGCCAGAAGCAGTTTTGGACCAGTGTGAGAGTCACCTACGTCAGAGAACCATCAAGGAAGTGCTAGTCTAATGGAAAGATACAACTCCAACTCCAACATATGCCACTTGGGAACCAACTACCATTGTACAATAATTTCCTCATCTCAAGCCTTGAGGACAAGACTGTTTTTAAGGGGGTGGACATGTTAGGGTCCTAACCCGCACATAGGTAGAACAATATATTCGGATGTAATAAAGGTCAATATTAATAAGGCCTTTCAATAAAATAGAATANTTCAATAAAATAGAATAAGGCGGATGTAAGAAGACCTAATAGAAGCTTTCTCTTCTAGAAATATCTTCCTCTAGATGCTTATTTTAATAGACATATTTCGTATAAATAGGAGTCAAGGGTATGAGAACCCTAGATTGGATAATATTGTAATAGAGCGTTTCTCAACTGGAGGTTTCCCCCTCAAAGAGGCCTGTGAACATTGATTTCAGAATCAAAGTTTTATTTATGTTGTTGTTCTTATATCATTTCAGTGCTATTGTGGTGATTGTTCTAGTTATATTGTTGTTATTCCACCATTTCTAGCATTTTATTTCTGCTTTGCATACTTTTTATATCTAGTATATTACAATTTGTCTGAAGAGACATCACCGAAAATATGTGCGGTCTCCAAATCAACACATCAACCACTCTGTTCAATGTTCCCTTTATGTAAGTAATCTCAAAATCGTACTCTCTAAGCAATTCCGACCAACATCGTTGTTGCGCGTTCAAGTCGCTTTGCGTAAATATGTGATGTAGTCCACAGTGGTATGTTTTTAGTTCAAATTTTTGTCCAATAAGGTAATGTTTCCAAACTCTCAAGGCATATACAATGGAAAACAAATCCAAATCATATGTCACATAGTTCTCCTCATGCCTTCTCAACTTTCTCAATATGTAAGCGATCACTCGACCGTCTTGCATCAAGACTCCGCCTAAGCCTTCCTTGGATGTGTCAGTGCATACCAAGAATTCCATGTCTATCTCAGGGACCTTCAGTATCAGTGTTGTTTTCAACATCTCCTTGAGCCTCTGAAATTCTTCCACACATTTCTTGAGCCAAACAAACTTCTTGTTCTTCTTCTGCAATTCCGTAATCAGATTTGCTATCTTCAAAAAACCCTCAATGAACCGTTGATAATATCCCACTAAAACCATGAAGCTACACACTTCCAAGACATTCGTCGGTGCATGCCATTCCATAATATCATCGACCTTTGTTGGATCCACGATGATACCTTCATCAGAGATGACATTCCCTAAGTAGTGAATCTTTGATTGATAAAATGAGCATTTAGACAACTTCCCATACAATTTGTTCTCTCACAGACAATGTAGTAACAAGAACAAGTCCTCATCATGCTCATCCATCGTCTTAGAGTGATGAAGGAGCATCATAAGAAATCCAACAAAACAAGCACAAGTGGAGGACAACTGGATATGCACCAATGCACATTTTGAGAATGTTTTGAATTTGAATGATGGAACATTAATGTAATAGTTGGGGGACGTAATTGCCCTTAAATGTTTTGAGATTGTAACGCAGATCTTGAGCATTTCTCTCATATGTCGAATATGGAGGCATTTAAGTGTAATGAATGTAAAGTAGTTGTAGCTTTTAATTTGATTAGATATCTTATAGCAGTAGGAGAGAAAACTCGTAAAAGAGACCCTTGCTTGTATCATTGTACCAGTTCTCATTGTAAGCTATAGAGAAAGAGAGCACAAAAGAACAGAGATTGTAGGATTGTATAAGAAGATAGTTGTTTCTATTGAAACCATGTACAGGAGCACTGGAATTAATATAAGAATGCTTTGATTCCATTTTATGGTGTTATCTTGGTTATTGTTTACATCTTTTTGAATGGTATGTTTACAATTTTTCTTATATTCTCTGTTATGCATCTATTTCAATGTATGTGTGTGTATTCTATTGATTTCATGTTGAATGTATGAAGCTAGTGAGAAGAGAAGTATGAGTTTCAATTGTTTCTCATCTTGAGAATTCCTGCAAGGAGTGCAGTGAAAGGTCCGCATAGAGTACATTGACAGGGTTATGAGTTTCATCTCATAAAAGCTTAGGAGGAATATCGTTGTTCTCATACCAGTGGAAGTGCAAGTATCACATAGAGTTGTGCAAGGTTTGCATGGGCCATTTGAAGCCTTAGACTCTGTCAACCGAGGGGAAAGGTTGGTGAACGATTATTGCAAGGGAGTGCACAGAGTTGGAGATTTTAAATAGCCAGAGCATATTTGTGGATGCTGCAAGGACTGCGTGTAGGAAACCTTTCGAATCCTTGAGTTTGCAACAGAGAAAATATCAGGAGGGTTAGAACCTCTGAAGGATTCAAAGGGAGATGAAGGTCGAGGTCACATGTAAAAGAGAAAGCTTAGAAGGGTTGACACCAAAGTGTTGGTGAGGAGCATTGGAAGTCTAGACGGACGGTGGAAACACTTCGAGGAAGAAGTGTCGAGTGTCATAGACCATTTGATATGATAGATAAACATAAGGGTTAAGGCTGAGGATCATTCGACATTCATAATTTCAGGAGGAATTGTGGTTGTTGGATCTAGATCAATGAGATTCGTTGATCTCGTGATCGAGTTTCATCATTTTGGAATTCAGGGTGTGGAAGAAGGTTGTGACTCAGAGTAAAGAGTTGTGAACTCCCGATTCACAAAGTCCCAATTTATTCAGGACTATTAGATCACAGAAGGAGTAGACATGTTGATTTGTGGTGAGAAGCCATCGTGATTTCAACTATCGGGAAGAAGAGAGTTGTTGTATGGAATTTCACTGATACGTGAAATCCTGAGGTGTCGAAACACTTGGGACCCATATTGAATCAAAGGCCATGTTAAGTGAAGTCAAGGGAGGAATCAATTTCCCATTAGAACATTTTAGAGTTTTGGGGATTGATGAGACAGAGGGACTCAAATCAGGGATCGTGAAGTCATGAAACCAGAAATACCCTTTCAGGTGAATATGTGGTCACATCAGCTAGTCACATGGCAAGAGTTGGCGCTTAGTACTTTCTTGCACAGGCGTAACTCCTAAGGACATGTGGATAAACACTGGTGCGTTGAAGATTCTTGGGAGGAATCAAAGAGTCAATCAGACTCAAGGGGAATATTAAGAATGATCCTAAGACCGGGAGGTCATGCAGAACCTTCTAAGATAGGGGTGTTGTGCCAGGTGGTATCAAAGCCTATCTTACAATATTTCTTTTATGAAAGAAGGATAGGATAGAAGGCAAGTAGTGATTCGAATTCTGTGTGAACCAGATTTGAACAATGTTGCCAAGAAGGAGAGAAAGACCAATACCCGATCCAACTGTGGAAAGGGAAATGAGAGAACTCCATGCTCGGTTATATGCTATGGAGATAGCACAGAGAGGGAAAAGTGATGCTGGAGATGTAAGTGAAGCTGAAAGAAAAAATGAGGTTGGAATTGAAGAAGAAGTTGTAGCCGAAGATGCTACAAAAGAATGTCTATTCAGAGCTGTTGTGAGAATAGGTGCCAAGGAAAAAATGGACATTCCAATGAATGAAGGAAACTTAGATGTTGAGGAGCTTCTATATTGGTTTAGAGCTCTAGACAAATACTTCGACTATGAGGATGTCGAGGAAGATAAGAAAGTTAAACATGCCATCAGTAGACTTAAAGGGAATGCATCACTGTGGTGGGATGAACTGCAGGCAGACATGCATTGAAAAGGTAAGCAAAGAATAAAAAACTAGGATAGAATGGTCGCAAAGATGAAATCCAAGTTTATACCTAGATATTACCAAATTAACCTGTTTCGGAGAATGAAAAACTTGATATAGAAAGGTATGACAGTGAAGGAATACACTGAAGATTTCTATTGAATAAATATTAGAGCAAGTCATCGTGAAAGTGATGATGAAAAGGTCACCAGATACATGAATGGTCTGAGATATGACATTCAATATGAGATGAGCATGATGATAATAAGGAATGTAGAAGATGCTTATCAAATGGCCCTAAAGGATGAAGAGAAATTGGCCTGAAAGAAAGGTCAGAGAGGTAGAGGTAGAATTCAGAGAAGAGGCAAAGCAATTTCCCAAGACAGAGAGTAGAAACCCAAGGATGAAGAAAAGAAACCTCATACTCACCCAGAAAGAGGAGGAAGTTCACAGGGGAGACAATCTGCTGACAGGAGCACTTTTCTGTGAGCTAGAGGAAGAGGAAGAGGCAGATGAGGTGAGATAAAGTGTTTTGTCTGTGGAAAGGTTGGACATAAGTCTTATGAATTTCCTAACAGAAAAAGGGATGGAGGAGGAAAAGATCACATTTCGGAAGTGCAAAATAAAAATGTTGAGGCAGAAGATGCAGAAGGCGGAAGATCTTTAACGATGCGGAAAATTCTCTTGAAGCCAAAGAAGGAGATAGAGAATCCATTCCAGAGAAACAGTTTGTTCAGAACTGTTTACAAGACCAAGGATAGGGCATGCAAGGTGATAGTGGATAGTGGAAGCACATATAACCTAGTATCCACAAAGATGGTGGAGAAGATGGAATTGGAGACAGTTGCACATCCAATCCCATACAAGGTTTTGTGGTTGCAAAAGGGACATCATGTAACTATCACTAAACAATGTTTAGTTGAATTTAAGATAGGGGGATACAAGGATGAAATTTTTTGTGATGTTATTCCCATGGATATCTATCATCTTTTGTTGGGAAGACCGTGGAAATATGACAGAAATGTTGTTCATGATGGGAGAAAGAACACATACACCTTAGAGAAGAATGGTAGGACACATATCTTGCTACCAATTGAAGACAAGGAAGTGAGAGTAAAAGAAAACAATACTATAACTCTCATGAGTGGGAAGGAACTTCTTGAGGAATTCAAGAAAGAAGAAGAAATGCAATTTTTCGTGGTGAGAAAACCCAGAGTCATATTAACCAGTACCAAGATAGATGATCTACCTAGAGAAATTCAGGAACTGCTGGAAGAGTTTGCTGATATAGTGGTGGATGATTTACCTTGTTCGTTGCCACCTATCAGAAGTATAAGACATCACATTGATCTTATACCTGGAGCAAGTTTACCAAAAAAAGAAGCGTACAAATTGACACCACAGGAAAATGAAGAAGTCAAGAGGCAAGTCCAGGATTTGATGGACAAAGGGTTGGTTAGAGAAAGTTTGAGTCCATGCGTTGTACCAACAATGTTAATCCCAAAGAAGGATGGTGGATGGAGAATGTCTATAGATTCTAGGGTTATAAACAAAATCACCATTAGGTATAGATTTCCTTTACCCAGGATGAATAACTAGATGGATTTCTTGAGTGGAGCAATTTTTTTTTCAAAAATTGATTTGAAGAGCAGGTATCATCAGATTTGAGTGAGAGAAGGTGATGAATGGAAGACAACATTCAAGATGAATGAAAGACTGTATGAATGGCTTGTCATGTCATTTGGTTTGACGAACACGCCAAGTGCTTTTATGATATTGATGAATGAAGTCTTGAAATATTTCATTGGGAAGTTTTTAATTGTGTATCTTGATGATATACTGATCTTCAGTAAGAATGAGGAAGAACGTTTGAGACACCTAACTCTAGTGATGAGGAGATTGCATCAAAACAAGTTGTTGATAAATTTGAAGAAGTCATATTTAATGAAGAAAGAGCTCATTTATTTGGGTTTTGTTGTCTCTTCAAATGAGTTGAACATGGATCTTGAGAAGGTAAAAGCAATCAGAGATTGGTTGTTGCCAAAGAGTATCTTTGAAGTTAGAAGCTTCCATGGATTGACTATTTTTTATAGGAAGTTCATCATAAATTTTAGTAGGATATGTGCACCAATGATGGACACAGTCAAGAAAAGACATAAATCTTTTCATTGGACAGAGGAAGCAGAGAAAAGTTTCAAGTTGTTGAAAGAGAAAATAACTGCACAACCAGTTCTGGTTCTGCCAGATTTCAGTAAAACATTTCAAGTCAGATGCGACGCAAGTGGATTTGCGATTGGAGAAGTATTAAGCCAAGAAAATAAGATGATTGCATACTTTAGTGAGAAGATTAACGATACTAAGATGAAGTATTCAACATATGACAAGGAGTTTTATGCAGTCATACAAGCGTTGAAAAAATTGAGACATTACTTGATTCTGAAAGAGTTTGTCTTGTATAGCGATAACCATGCTTTACAATTCATAACTTGACATGAAAGACTGAACCAGAAACATGCAAAATGGGTTGAATATATGCAGAACTTCACTTTTTTTATAAATCACATTTCTAGAATGGCTAACAATGTTGTTGATGCTTTTAGCAGGAAATGTTTGATTTTGCAAGAGTTTCGTGTGAAAACTTTAGGTTTTGACAATCTCAAGGAGGTGTACAGAGATGATTCAGATTTTAAAGAGGCTTATGAAGCATGTGAGAATCCATTTCTCAGAGATAGAAGCCAATGGATTGAATATTTAATTTAGGATGGATTATTATTCAAGGGAAATCAATTGTGTATTCCAAAGAGTTCTATGAGAGAGAATCTTCTTAAACAAAAACATAGTGGGGGATTGGCTGGACACTTCGTCCATGAAAAAACATCCGCACAACTAAATAGTCTATATTATTGTCTAGGGATGAGGACATATGTTAAGAAGTTTGTCAACAAATGCAGGATTTTCCAACATGCAAAAGGGAAAAGACAAAATACAGGATTGTATCAACCATTGCCAATACAAAAGAGGTTGTGGGACACAGTAAGCATGGATTTTGTGTTAGGACTGCCAAGGACACAGAGGGGTTGTGATTCCATATTGTGGTAGTTGACAGATTTTCTAAAATGGCACATTTCATTCCATGTCAGAAAACCAGTGATGAAACTCACATTGCAAACCCGTTTTTCAAAGAAGTTGTTAGACTTCATGGTTTACCCAAGAGTATTGTATCAGACAGGGATACCAAATTTGTTGGTCATTTCTGGAGGACCCTATGGAAGAATATGGGAACAAATTTATATTTTATCTCATCATATCACCCTCAAACGGATGGACAAACTGAGGTAGTAAACAAAATATTGGGATATTTTTTGAGGTGTCTATTCGTTGAACATCACAGTCAGTGGGATCAAATTCTATCGCAAGCGGAATTTGCATATAAGGATTCACCCAACAGGAGTACAGGACAAATCCCATTCTAGATTTTGTATGGAATGCAACTGAGAGGAGTATCTGAGTTGAGGGACTTAGAGCAGAATGAATTCAGAAGTGTTGGAGCATAGGATTTTGTAGTAGAGATGCAAGAGCTCCACAAAAAAATCAAAGAGCGATTACAAAATTCCAACCAGGAATACAAGCACAGAGCAGATCAACACATGAGAGAAATTTAGTTTGAAGTAGGTGATTTGGTTCTGGCGCATCTCAGAAAGGAAAGGTTCCCAAGGGGAACATACAATAAGATGAAGATGAAGAAAATTAGACCATGTAAGGTTTTGCAAAAGTTTGAGGCAAATTCTTATGAAATTGAATTACCATATGGGGTAGGAATATCACCCATATTCAATATAGAAGACTTGTACCCTTATAGAGCTAATGAAATAGGAACAAAGGAGGGTCAGAAAGAAATTAAGTGGGTCAGATAGATGCCTGTAGCTGAAAGTCCACAGATGGTAAAGATAATTGATCAGAGAGTTGGAAAGAAGACCTGGAGGAAGACATACTTTGAATATTTGGTCAAATGGAAAGGACAACCGATTGAAGATGCCAGTTGAGAAGTCAAAGAAAATATCCAAGTCCATGGATAGACGGTGTAGGAGCTCATGAATAGGAGTTCATGAATTTTTTGGCCAGAGGAGTATGATGTAGGAGCATCATAAGCAAGCAAACAAAACAAGCGCAAGTGGAGGACCACTGGACATGCACCAATGCACGTTTTGAGAATGTTTTGAATTTGATTGATTGAACATTAATGTAATAGTTGGGGGATGTAATTGCCCTTAAATGTTTTGATATTGTAACATAGATCTTGAGCATTTCTCTCATCTGTCGAATATGAAGGCATTTAAGTGTAATGAATGTAAAGTAGTTTTATCTTTTAATTCGATTAGATATCTTAAAGAAGTAGGAGGGAAAACTCGTAAAAGACACCCATGATTGTATCATTGTATCAGTTCTCATTGTAAGCTATAGAGAAAGAGAGCACAAAAGAACATAGATTATAGAATTGTATAAGCAGATAGATACTGCTATTGAACCCATGTGCAAGAGCACTGCAATTAATATAAGAATGCTTTGATTCCATTTCATGGTGTTATCTTGGCTACTGTTTACATCTGTTTGAATGGTATGTTTACAATTTTTCTTATATTCTCTATTATGCATTTGTTTCAATGCTATGCGTGCATATGCTCTTGATTTCATGTTGAATGTATGAAGCTAGTGAGAAGAGAAGTATGAGTTTCAATTGTTTCTCATCCTAAGAATTCCTGCAAGTAGTGCAGTGAAAGGTCCACATAGAGTGTGTTGATAGGGTTCTGAGTTTCATCTCATAAAATCTTAGGAGGAATACCGTTGTTCTCATACCAGTGGAAGTGCAAGTATCACATAGAGCCGTGGAAGGTGTGCGCAGGCCCGTTGAATCATTAGACTCTATCAACCGAAGGGAAAGGTTGAAGAATTGTTGTTGCAAGGGAGTGCACAAAGTTGGAGATTTTAAATAGCCAGAGCATATTTGTGGATTCCACAAGGAGTGCATGCAGGAAACATTTTGAATCCTTGAGTTTGCAGTAGAGAAAATATCAAGAAGGTTATAACCTATGAAGGATTCAAAGGGAGACAAAGGTCGAGTTCACTTGTAAAAGAGAAAGCTTAGAAGGGTTGACGCCAAAGTGTTGGTGAGGAGCATTGGAAGTCTAGACGGATGGTGGAAACACTTTGAGGAAGAAGTACCAAGTGTCGTAGACCATTGGATCTCATAGATCAATGGAAGGGTTAAGGCTAAGGATCATTCGACATTCATAAGTTTAGGAGGAATAGTGGTCGTTGTATCTGGATCAACGAGAGTCATTGATCTCGTGCTCGAGTTTCGTCATTTTGGAATTCAGGGTGTGGAAGAAGGTTGTGACTTGGAGTCGAGAGTTGTGAACTCCCAATTCATGAAGTCCCAATTATTCAGGATTGTCAGATAATGGAAGCAGTAGAACCGTTGATTTGTGGTGAGAAGCCATTGCGATTTCGACTATCGAGCATAAGAGAGTTGTTGTATTGAATTTTGCCGATACGCAAAATCCCGAGGTGACGAAACACTTGGGACCCATATTGCATCGAATTCCACATCAGGTGAATTCAAGGGAGGAATCAATTTCCCGTTAGACCATTTCAAAGTTTCGGGGATTGACGAGACAAAGGGACTCAAATCAGGGATCACGAAGTCGTGAAACCAGAAATACCCTTTCGGGTGAAGATTATGGTCACGCTAGCTGGTCATGTGGCAAGAGTTGGCATTTAGTGCTTGCTTGCACAAGAGTAACTCCTAAGGAACTGTGGATAAACACTGGTGCATTGAAGATTCCTAAGAGGAATCGAAGAGTCAATCAGACTCAAGGGGAATATTAAGAACGATCCTAAGATTGGGAGGTTGTGCAGAATCTACTGAGGTAGGGGTACTACACCAGAGGGTAAATCAAAATATCCTCAATGAATACTTGGACGAACTTGTCCAAGTACTCATGGAACACCCCGTTCATCAAACTCATAAATACCCCTGGGGCATTTGTCAATCCAAATTGTAAAACAATAAAATCTTAATGTCCAATCCTCATCTCAAAGGCAGTCTTAGGGATGGCCTCGTCCTTGATTTGCAACTAGAAATACCCTGATCGCAAGTCAATCTTTGAAAAATCCATCACACCTTTCATCTGATCAAACAGATCATCAATCCTTGGCAACGGGTACTGATTCTTGAACGTTTCTTTGTTCAATTGACGATAGTCAATGTAGAGTTTCCATGAACCATCCTTCTTCCGTATGAAGATAACTGATGCACCCCACAATGACACTCTTGGATCTATAAGTCCCATGTTCAACAAATCCTTCAGTTTCATTTTCAACTCCTATAAATCTGGGTTCGACATCTGATAAATCGTTCTTGCTATCTGTTCAGTCCCTGTTTTTAGGTCTATGGTAAATTTCAATTCCCTCTCTATAGGCATTCGGGTAACTCCTCAGGGAATACGTCCACAAACTCTCTCACCACCGGAAGGTGTTCTAGACCTTCTGCTACTCCCTTCTCATTTAACGCAAGGATTGCATAAAGCTTACATCCATTGCACATGCTCTTTCGTATCTGTAAGGAAGAGATGAATGTCAGGGAAAATCCTTGGTTCTGAGCTACAATCATGCATCTTTTTCCCTCATCATCGACCAAGCTCAAATGTTTCGTATTACAGTTAAGTATCGCCTCATGCAATTCCAACCAGTCCATATCGATCACAACATCATAAGATCCTAAGATTGTGATGTATAGGTTGGCCCTAGTGACAAACTCTCCCAGGTTAAGGCTACATCCTATAGCCTTCCCTCCAACCTTCTATTTGTCTCTCGAAGCCATTTCTACAAAGCTAAACTCATCATTTTCGACTTCCTTTACCTTAATTTTATTTAGTGCTGCCATAGAAATGAAACTCTTTGTATCACCTAGATCTATCAAAATACTAAGGGTCTATTCAAGGATGGTACCTGACATCTCAAGCACAGTTGACTAGTTCTCTTCCCAGCGTTTATTCACCATTGCATGAATTCAATGGTCCTTGCCCAAATCTCCCACGGTAGTGGGTCCGACTAATCCATATGCTCTAGTCCTCTCCCGAAACCATTCCTCAAACAATTCCCTTGAAACGTCTTCGACTTCCATATTCAATTGCGGCAGGAGCATCTTCCACCATAGAAGAGCACTCCCCCTTAGTTGAAATATCACCATGCGAACCTTCATGTTGGAGGTAGTCGCAAAGTGCAAAGCACATCGCCATATTCTCCAACCATGCCTCAATGGCTGAGCCATCTGTGACACTCGTGGACTTGAGAACTTATCCCTCTCAAGTTCTCGGTGAAAGATAACGGTACTGGCTGGGTGCATTGTGGACCCTCATGGGTATAGGCGCCCTAGCCTCATCTCAGTACAAACGACGAATTAGGGCCTTTGACAATCCTTGGAATGACCTTGTCAGACCATCATCATCCCTTACAACAATCGAATCTAGCACAAGAATTTGTTCTTCCCCTTGGGGGTTAGACTTTGAGGGTCTAGGCACCTCTTGAGGTGTCGCAAATCCTTCCACGACACCACGCCATGAACCTCTATGGAGTCCTCTAATAGAGATCACTGCATGGACACGTTAAAGTTTTAATTAGCTCTAGGTTAATACTCAAGGGTTTACTGCAGTGGAAATCCTGGCGATCCACAGGTGTAGGGTTGAACCCTCTCTGATACCATATGTAACGGCCCCAATGTTACAACTACCTACAGCGTGATGGAAATACATTTGTTTTTTTTTTTGGCAGGAAGGCCAATGATGATGACAGTTAAACAATACAAATTGATGATGAACACAATGTTACAACTCAGGAAACAAACAAAAACGACTCAACACACTAGCACATCATGCAACTGGACAAAACATGTGATCATCAATAGACAAAAAGAAACAACTACCCGCCCGACACAAGCAAGACAATGCCTACCAGCTAAAGGACAACATCAACAACTCGACACAGTGGCTTCGAAAACCAAGAAGTAGAACCTCTACATCACACAAAACCCAATGCCTTAAGGCATTACAAAACCAAGTACCAACAACCATTACAACGAACTAACACCCACATCAGGAAGCACAGACTCCATCCTGGTTATCATTCATGTCTATCCATCAGGGTGTGCAATGATCCATTCATCAGGAATCATTCCATCACAAGGTGATAGGCGTGACAATAACCATGGTACAGCACAACATTTCTAGACCCTTAACCCAAGCTAGATCCCTTGCACTAGGAGACCGAATTAACTGTCAAAAACATGAGGAATAAACCCAAGCACCCAACCAAAAATCGATAAGACAACAAGACAAAAGGGAATATCACAACTATAACCATCATGCATCACATTAAATTCCTAAATCCACATAAGTCATACGGTCTTTAAATGGATCCTTATTTACCATTTAGGGGATAATTACTTGTTTTTGTTTCCATTATAAAACAAGAGAATTAGTATATGCACTTGACATAATCAAAACTAATACTAGTGTAATGAGGAACGCAAAGATGAATTAAGCCATGTTTTCATAGTAAGAAGTATATTCTCTAAAAGGAACTAGTTATTCCTTGGTGATGCCTTGACTAACCTCAATTGATAAAAATAATTATAATCAAACAATTGGTTCATGGAAACTAATTATGTTAAAAATACATATTGTTCATGATAACTAATGCTAATAAAAATACAATTAGTTCATGGTAACTGCATCAATTTGTACATGTTAAATAATTATAATCAAACGACTAGTTCATGGTAACTACATCAATCTGTACATGTTAAAATAATTATAATCAACAACTAGTTCATGGTAACTAACTAATGGTAACAATTAGTTTTTGTCTAGTAATTGTATGTTGCTAAGTATATACTGTCTAGCGTTGATATGTTGTCCATTAATGAAACTATGTCTAGCAATGATATTGTTGTCCAAATACGTACAGATCGTTGTTAGTCAATCATTACAATTACAGCTTACAATGCAATCGATGTCATTACATATATCTCTGTCACACATTATATATTAAATCGTTGTCACTTAAATTTGATATAATTATATCTTTGTCACACATTATATATAAAGTTGTTGTCAATAATTATAACCCTGTCACATAGTAGATATTAAATCTCGGTTACACATTACATATAAATTCATTGTCACTAAAAGAATCACTGGTTAACAAAAAAATCACTATCTACCACAATATGCTATCTAACACAATAACATTGCCCATGAATAGTATTTGTCTAACGAGAGGTAGTCATTTAGCGAAGATGTCGCCTAGATTTTCCATGCTATCTCAGAAAAACTAGGGAATTAAATCACTATTACTTATTGTTATTAAATTACAATTTTCCAACCCATTATGGAATCACTAATTATCATTTATTAACTATCTAACAATTGATATAATATATATATATATATATATATATATATATATATATATATATATATAGCGGTATCTGTTACGTACATGATATTGCTCTATATTAATTCTAGGATATGTTGTCTAATAATTACTATCTATAAAACACAGCCATAAAAACAAACTCATATAAAAATCATTCATATAACACGTTGTCTATTCCATCAAAAGGGTATTCACTACCATTCAAAACTTTGTCTATAAGGGATTCACGACTATTAAAATGCAAGTATCAACAATGAAATTCGCGGGTAGATTTGCAGTGATATGGGTAAATTCGCGGTGATATTGCAATGATTTTGCAGTGATATTGCAGTCAATATATGGAAATTATAAATTCTATGTCCTTGATACATCTAAAATTTAAGCTATTGATAAATATATTGGTACATCTGTTGACATCGCTGGATAAAATCATTGAAATAAATTTTCACTGGAATAATTGTTGTGTGAATATCATTCCAAGTGTCCCAATTAATATGTAGAGATTTGTTGTGCAGAGATTAATGAATGTATAGATTCATTGTATAGAGATTCTCTATGTAAAGAGTGAAATCCCTGTGTAAAAGGTGAAATAGATGTGTAAAGGTGAAATAGTTGTGTAAAGAGTGAAATCGTTGTGTAAAAATTGAAATCACTGTATAATTGGCAAGGAGCCAAGGTGATCGGAGATTATCATTCAAAAATGCAGAGTGTAAAATTCCATCCAAAATATGTAACAAGATCGCAGACTTATCAAAAACACAAACACAAACACATCAAAAACACTATCACACAGTCATAAAACACAGTGATTAATATATTAAAAATGCAGGGATTAACATATTAAAATCATGGAGTGAGAACTAGGAATTACGCCATTAAAATAATGGAGTAAGAACTATGCATTATGCCATTAAATTCATGAATAAAATTCTGTGTAATGTGCCAAGGAAATGGTGGCGTGAATGTTGGGTAAAGTTCCAAGTAATTAGCTACCTAAGGAGAAAATCACAGAGTAACATTTTTTGCAGTGGTAAGTAATATAATGCAGAGATTTTACCAATCCAAGCACTGGGATTTATCATTAAAATCGCAGAGATTATACCAATCAAGGTGCTAGGTAATATGCCAATAAATCACAGAGATTATACCAATCAAGGCACTGGGTAATATGAAAAGAAATCAGAGATATAAATCGATCAGAGATGAATCAAGCAAAAACACAGAGATACTCAATCACAAGAAGGTGCAAGGACCAATCATTCAACAATGAATCAATGCAAGGATACTCATTTACAAGAAGGGCACAAGGATTAGAGATCAATCAGAAAAGAAAAGCACCGAGATAAGTAAGGGATAGATAGCTGGGTGAAATTTATCCTTCACTTATTATCCATGCACAAGAAAGCAGGGCATTTGAATCTATGGGTCTTTAAACACCAGAGTGACGATCGTCGATTCGGCTCCTGGACGACTGCTCAGAAACAGACTAATAACTAAAGTGATAAGGTAAAAACACAAATTTCTTCATAATAATCAATAAAACAAACACAAAGAAGTCATAGCAATCATATTTTGGGTTCGCCAAGGGAATCAATTCAAAATACAATGAGCATAAGGCTGGGATGAATTTAATTTCTTGGTTATAAAACACTGAATAAAACATAATCTTTAGACAATAGAAGTACAGTATTGAAAGTGCAAGAAAAATATTAAACTACCATTCAAAAATAGATGCATGCGTACCATAGCCTAATGTGAAATATCCAAGTTGTTGTCCCAAGTGTGCTCCATTTAGCTCCTGTTTGTCGACCGATGTAACCTCTCCGGTACCTCCCAACCAACGCTAGGGGTACTCTTCTTCCCCCTGATCCCCCCAAGATGCAAAGGGGCAATGCACACAATACTAGAGAACTTCTAGCACCCAGCTTGCCTCGCAAGATTGAGCTACCACTCGTTACCTGAGCTGGGTATCCCAACTCCCACAAGAGAAAGTTCAGTCAAGGAAAAATTCAGCAACGTAATGTTACGCAAAAAGATGAGGTCCATACTCCTCCTCCTCCATCCTTTTTATAGATTTTTAAAGTAATTAGTTTCCCAAATTCCCATTAAATTCATTTGTCATTAATTTAATTAGGAAAAACCTCCCCCGTACACATGTCACCCATCCCCTAGTTACACATAAGAATTAATTTGATTAATTATTTAATTATTCCTATTTCCCTCAACCACCTAAAATAATTTCTAAAAACTCTCCTTGGTGTCGTGAGATCTAATATTCCCTTACAAATCTTAAATGACTTACGCCTTAATTCCTAATCGAGTTCATAAATATCAAGTTCCCAAGGCAAGATTCCTTACTAAGTTAGACATTCAGTTTTTTCTTTATGTTTCCCCCTATTTCTTTAAGTTTCCCATTTCTTTTAAGTTTCCCTCTTTTTCCTTTTTAACTAAAAATCAATTTAGCAA
>CBVK0104076284.1:0-11820 GCA_900067695.1 Picea abies
CCTTTATAAAACACAAAAATATTCTTGTCTTAAGTTACCAAGAACCTCTGGTCTGCAACCACGGAGGGTTTCTTGGAGTGATAACACCATGATTTAGAAAATGAAGGAGAATTGTAATCCCCGAAAGAAGTAGACCTTCCTTGCTGCACAATTGAAGATGAAGGGATAATTCCTAAAGATGAGACCATAATGCATGTTGAAAGCACCCAAGTCTTCAGAGAACCTTCATGAGAAGAAGCAGTAAGTTTCCCTCCTCCCCTAGTTTTTTATGATGCTCTACTTTGTGATAGGGAAGATGAGGAGGAGATAAGAAATTCCTTGAATGCTTCAAATCCTGCATGTTATGATACCGATAATGACATAGCTGATAAAATTGATGAGTTCATACATGTTGGGAGACATAGGTGGGATGCAATTAGTTATGATATTGATCCCATCTATGACATAGAGAGTCTTCTCCAAGTGTTTCCTTTACAATTATCATAGCAAGTTACTCTTGACTAGTGGAAACAAGGAGATGATATTTTTACTGATGCTCACCAAGCACTCAAGGTTGACCAAGTACCGTGTTTTCCTGAGGATTTTTTATCTTACCTTGAGGGATTTGATGAGTACTCCTCCGAGCACTTGGATTTATCCTATGAAGATGACTATCAACCACCGCTATGCTCAGATTTTGATAGGAGTAAAGGCATTGTTTTCCTAAAGAAGGATTCTCGTGACGTTTTTCCTCAGCCTCCTATTATCACTTTACCTTGTTGTTTCATTAAAGGTATGGTTGGGAATTATATCTTTAGTATTGAGTTTTCTCTGAAGAAAACCCTAGAATCCAAGGGTTGGTTGAAAACTACAAGTTCAAGTCTATCTTATCGGTGTTTCAACTTTCCCTTAGTAGTTTGACAGTCATCTACCAAATTCTTGTCAGTCCCTTCAGAGTGTGAGGATACCCAGGGTAGCCAGTTTTCAGACCGTTTGAGTCGGTATTCTAAACCTTGGGCTTTTTATGACCTCTTCCTGAAGTGGATTGAGCACTTTCATTAGAGATTGACATGGCATGATTTTGTCCCTCCCACCCGCCTCCATGAGTTAAACTTTGTGATTTTCGATGATACGATATATACTCTAACCCATGTCATATTTTTTCTTGATTTATCACTATTTTGGTTTATGAGGAAGCACAAAGACAGGTATCGTGGGATGTTGTTGGATTGGCTTCACTGGTTGTTTGACTACACCCAACATCTAGCCAATATGTAAGTACAAGTAAGTAGTTTGCTTTACATTCACACTATTGATTGCTTCATTTCAGTCTATATATATTTATATATGTTGGGGTGGCATTACCACCCCAATTTTGTTACTGATACTTCTATTGAGATTGAGAAGGTCAACATATTATGCCAGAGATGTTGAGGTTCTCATGTGCTTTATGGTGAGCACATGTCCCCAAGTTGGAGCCAGATGTTATCCCCCATTTTGGGGATAACTAGGAGAGCATGTCTTGAAGCCCACGGGTCCTAGACATGGAGTACCGAGAGAAGGATTGACTTTAGCATGGCCTTGGAGGGACTACCTTTTCTTTATTCTATCATATTTTTCTTGTTAGCAGCAGCAACATCCATCGGCTTGGTCTTGTGTCAAATATGGTTCTTGCTCCATGAGGTAATTAGTCTGGGTATCATGGTATGTGTCACTTTGATCATCAAAACCTTTGAATATGTGCATTTGATTTCTTTTGTTTCTAAAAAATTCTTGGATCTTACATTTTCCCACTTGACCATGTTTGTGGGGATAGACAGGGTGCCTTAGCAAGCCTGTGTCTGTAGTTTTTGGTTTTCCACTAGGGGGATTTCTGAAAAGCCATCATCTGCTCCCATCACAGCACCACTGTTTCATCTTGTTTCCCACTCACCTATACCATTCCACTTGTCTGGTCAATGGGTTGAAATATTTATAGGATTTCACCTTACCTCATGGGAAGAAGGGGCTAAAGGCCCAGAAGGTAAAAGAAAACTAGTAACAGATAAAACCCTAAGAATAAAACCTCGAGATGCTTCACCCAGGGATCCCTGAGAAAGCAATAAAAGGCTTCTCAATAAGAAACAAGAGGGACCCGTAAAATAATAAAACAAGACCTGATCAAAGGATAGGGGGTCTCATAACGAGCCAACCTATTAGGTCCATGGGTACCTAGTAGTATGTCATTACTACTAGCTGGTTACCATGCCAAGGTAATGACTCTTGGTTGCATGGCCAAGGGAAAGGGAGTCTCATCACGAGCCAACCTTCTCATTTCTATGAAAGTACTTGTGGGTAACACTGTCACTAATGATCACCACGCCAGGGCAGTGTCCCCTAATTAGCTCTTGAAAGATTGCATCTAGGACAGTTACAACTCACCTTCTACAAAGGCACCCACAAGTAAATATTTTCATCCTTTTCCCTCATTACACCCACCTGCTTGGACATCCCCTGACCACATCACCCACTTACATGGATTGGATGAGGTACCCTCCAGAAAATTTCCTTTTCCAGTGGACACTAGCACAATAGGACGTCTTGTCCTTTTCTCCAAACTTGTATTGCAGACTTGTGTAATGTCTCTGAGCTTTTGACTAATGTATTAGGGATTTTATGCACATGTTTAATAATATTGATGATGAGATGTGATTGACATTGATATGATCTCTATGACTGATGATCCCATGGAGGGCGTAGCTGTTGATGTGCAGGATCATGCCCGATGGACAGGTACCATTTTGATCGGTACACATGGGGAGATGGTCAATTCGTACCTCCATGGGGCTGAAGAGCCCATTATATGGATTTTGAGACCCCATCAGGGGGAAGAGATAGGACAGATATGGATCAGGGGATTTACACTAGAGAAGAGGAGGATGTTCCACCAGAGGCACCCTGGCATAACTTGACCTAGGAGGGTTGACCCATTTTCAATGGAACGTTGGCCTTGGAAGGCCTAGGATGTCACCCATGAGGTCCATGATGTCATCCTTACTTCATGGACGTTTTGGCAGATGGACAGGTCATTTGGCATGTGTGGCAGCTTGGAGAAGCCCAAGAGGGGCTAATGTTTTGCTCTTGGGGGTTGCATTTTCCCTAGAAGGGGATAACGTCACCCTAGAAAGGGGATGACGTCTTTATGTTGCTTGATTAGGGTTTTAATTTTTCATTTAATGTAAAATAGTATAATTTTTCAATATTTTTCCCTTGTCAGCCTTTCTATGACCTAAAAGTAAAATTAGGTCATTGATACAGTATAAATGAAGGGTTTTCACCTTCATTTTTTCATCATCTCTCACTCACCACTTGGTGAGGTCTGAAATTTGCACCCTCTCTTGGGTTATTGGATGATTTAGTGATGCACACTTGTTGAAGGAGGATTTTCTTCATATTTTTTGCATTTATCTTGGTGGAAGGTGTTACAACTAGGGTTTGCTACTTGATTTATTGATTAAATGTAAGTAAATTTATGCAAAAAATTCTTGAGTGAATGGTTGTAGTTTTATTTCTCTTGCATTTATGGTTATAATTTGTTGAATAACACTAGGGGACAAGCACACATTGTAGGTCCTTGTCTCATGTCCCGTCAAGATTCTTGGCCATTTTATTTGCTGAAATGAGATAGAGCCTTGACTTAGCAACACTCTACTCTTTCATGTTGAAGAGGGTTGAGCCTAGATTTAGCTACACTCTTTTCCCCCTCTTCATATGCTAGCCTTTTTACTATTCTGAGCTAAGAAGAAGAAGACTCATCAGGGCCTAGTTTAGCTACACCTTGATGAGTTGTTGTTCTAGGGTTTGCTGGTAATGGCTTGCCATAGCAACACATTCCCTTGTAAACCCTCTTGTCTTAGTCTTAATCTATTTTTAGAGCTAGTTTTCCTTGCCACTAAGTTAAGGAAGGAGGAGAGATCACAGAGGCCTAGTTCTCCTACACCAAGTTGAGTCTCTCTCCCCTAGTGCTTTTTTCCTTGAGGCCTTGCTCTAGCAACACCTCAAGGCTTAATCCTCTAGTCCTTAGCCTCATTATATTCTTTGATCCTTCAGCTCTTGCGTCCTTCACTTTTGAATCCATTAACCCCAATACATTGATAAATACCTCTTGTTTGAAGTGAACTTGACCACAACAAAATTCTCAAAAATTTGAATCAAACCCTAACTACTAACCCTAGCTTAGGAACTAACCTAACTAGCTTATTGTTGTCGTCATCTCATGCTATAATCTCAATGGTGCAGCTAAATGTTTCTTTATAAGCAATTAAATGGTGGATTAAAGGAATTGATTGAATAAATTATTGATTTGTTACATTGAATTCCACATCGTTTTGACATTTATTGAAGAAGTGACATATTTATCATAGTTATTTTATAAACATTGACTTCGTCAGTATTCATTATCAAATTGTTTATAAGTGTATCAGATAGTCACTGATTTACATGAAGTACTAACCAATTAAGCATCTTGCATATATCAGTTTCATTGTTGCTTTGTCTCAGGCAGGTGCATCTCTTTCTTTTGGTTATACTTTATTATTGGTTGTTTAGCCAGACTATCTGCTCAGTGGTGACTTGTGAGGGGGGAATAACTACTTTATTCTGTAATCCTTTGCCTTCTCAAAAACCCAGGTCACCGGGGACGTCTCCCCTGGGCCTTACCTCCCTAAAGAGAAATAATCATCCTATTTTGGTGACATTGGGTGGGATTTGTTCATGTTATGCTTGTTTTACCTTCAAACCTCAAGCCTTTTATCCTTGCTACAAATTATGCGATAACAGGCCCCATTTGGGTAAGTTATTACGTCAACTTCCTGGGGTCGTAACTTTTACATATGATCTTTGTTTTAGTCACACAATAGCCCATTGGAAAGGTCCATATGAGGACTAAACATTTTTATGCTATCTATCAAAGTTCCTTCTAGCTGTGGCAAGCCCTAAAAAATGTTGTTTATGGCCTCAAAATGGCCCCACAAGTCAAAGACCTGAAAACTAGGGAAACAACTACCAAACTGGAAAACTGCCAAAATGAGCCAGTTGGAATATGTGGGAGGCCACCGACATCCATCTGGATCAAAATCATCGATTGAAAATGTAATATCAAATTAGTGACGAATAAATGTTCGATAGTATCATGTGTGCCCAAGGAAAATTTTAATTTTTGTTTGGTTCATTGGTGGTTTCAAATCAATTATGACTTTGATCTTATCTGTATCTACCTTAATATTCTCTTTGCATACAATGTGGCCTAGTAATATACCAATTGGTGTGGAAAATATGCATTTTAAAATGATTAAAGATAAATGGATTTGCCTGCATCTCTCCAAAATCATTCTTAGCCACTGTATATGGTCTTTTAGGAGACTATAGATGGTCCAGTCATTAAAGTATACTACCATTGTTTTGTATATGTACTCCTAGAATTCCTTAACCACTATTCTAGAAAATACTGTTGGGGCATTTTTTAAACCAAAAGGAATTACTATGTAATCAAAGGATACAAACTCGAAGAAAAACATCGTTTTTTATTGATCGTGTTTTTCTATTGGTACCTAATTGTATCCAAAAAAAATAGCAGCAAACGAGTAACATTCATGACCTACAACTTCATTGATAATTTATTCGGCAAAAGGAGTTGGGAATGGGTCATTTACAGTGATTTTTTTTAATCCCTGAAAGACGACATTGATTCTTAGATTTTTTAGGTCGTGTTTCTTAGGTTGCACGACCATTGGACTTTCCCATTCCAACTTGTCGATTGGGTATATAATATTAGAAATTAAAATCGCTTCCATTTCCTTTTGAACGATGGGTTTGTATTTGTGTACTAGTTCATATGCTTGTTTCTTAATGGGTTTGGCTCCAGGGAGGAGTTCGATCTTCGTTTTTCCCATCTCTTGTACAATTCCTTTGAGATATTTATAGTCATGTGCAAATACGTCCTGATATTCTCTTAGTAGATCGACTATTTCCATGGTTTTATTCTCAGACCAATAGTCACCTACTTTGGCCATTTTTGGTCGCCCATCTATGGAGATGTCAAATTATTTTCTCTTTATCTCCGCATCCATCTAGTCAATAAACTTTGTCTCATCAAGATGACATTCTCCTTCTATGACTTGGTTGTAAACTGAGGGAAACTCAGGTTTTTTTGTGTGTTTGTGCTCCTCTGTTTCTTCCTTAATCACGTAGTAGACTATTTTTACAAGTTTTTGTACTCCATGATGGTCCTTTTCCCATCAAAAGCTTTGTCCTAGAAAACTTATGTTTTTCATTTCCCCTCATCAAGCTATTATTTTCTCTATACTATGTGTTGATATCAAATTACAAGTCGAAGTCGATCCCTCATCGACTTTAGTTTTTCCTTTTTCTTGAATTTTCTCAAGGTTTGGTTTTCCCAAGAATTTTTTGATTTCTTTGGTTGCTTCTTATAGGAGCGCTTCTTTAGGGTTGAATTCAAAATCTTTAAGGAAGTTTTCTTTTATTTCGTTCCAGTCAAAAGTATGACCTGATGCTTCTTCAATATTATACCACTTGTGAGCTATATAATCTAATGTATTCGGGAACATATGAGGTCATATTCTTTCATCTCTATAGTCTACTTTTTTCGATTCCTATTCACATTTTTGTATGTGGTTTACTGGGTCAAATCCAATTTTAAATATCAGGATGTCGATATTTTCAGAGAGCCTTTTCCCACCAAATCTTTCCACAAAATATAATGTGGTTGTATTCCATGTTTGAAGTCGGTTTTCATGATTCTCCCACCACGGGGTTGCTTGGCCATTGAAGGAATCAACTAGACTTTGTATTCTTCCTTGTTCTCCCACTGACTTGGAGACTTTTTTGACATGTGCCAACAAAGAAATTCGTTCATTAAACCATGGGGACGTTCTTGTGTATGCATTAGTTTGGTATTAATGTTGGCATTTGTTTTAATTTTCTTTTTGCAACAATAGGGACTGTGTGAATTGAAAAACATGCTATGGATCATTTTATAGGTATTGCCTCTATTGACCAACATTATTTGGCTTGAGTTTCATAATTATCCATCTTCTAGTTATATAGTTCAGTATCTGAATTTTGGCCTATCGATAATGGATATCTGACTAGTATTTCTCCTTCAATGTTAGGTTCAATATTATCTTTATGTTCATGCATTACTTGGTATAGTTGATATGCTTACTGGACCTCATCCCATGTCTCAACCCATAGTTTTCCTTTTTTAGGTCTAGGGGGATTATGATTTTTCTTTCGCTTCCTTTCATCTTGATTCGGTCTCTTTCTAAAGATATCATGGCTTTCATGTTCCGACCCCAGGGTATTTTCACTAGCACTAGATAAGAAGGAATTCCTTTGATCAGGTTTATAACTTCAAAATTGACTCTCTTAAAAATTTCCATTGTAGAAGTGATGAAACTTTTGAGAGCGTTGATTGGTTTAATGAATCTTTGATCTGCTAGTTTTAAGTAGTTCATTGTTGGTTGTGGCAGGGGTCTTCCAAGTCGGACCCATGTTTCTTTAGGAGGAATATTCACTTGTGATATGAAATCGACCATGACTTGTTTAATCATGTGGCCATCAACTTCTAGGTCAACTTGAGGGAAAGATTTGTCCATGGTTCTATCTTGAGACAATCACCTTATACTTTTTACTAGTCTTTGGTTTTCTTCATATTCTCTCAATATGTTTAGTAAGTCAATAAGGCATCCTACTAATTGATTTTCTTTTAGCAGTTGTAAAAATTCCTCAATGGCGGTGTTCGACATACTTGATCATCCTTCATTTGGTTTGTCCTAGTCGATATTTTTAAAGAAATTGAGTTCTTCTTGCATTATCCTTACTTCTTTGTTGGGGTCGGGATATAAAATTTTATTCCCTTGTCGATTTGGTGCCTATGGGTAGTTATATTTAATTTATCCCAATATTGTTACCTCATGGAGAGTTTTTGAATCCATAATATCTTTCTTCGGTTGTAAAAGGTTTACATTTATTTTGGTCATGATTTTTTCCAGCACAATTGAGCAGTCCTCTAAGGAGTGATCTCCTACTCCGCAAATATTACAAAATTTTAAATCGGTTCTATCTTTTATCGGACATTCTAGACTGGTGTATTCTTCTTTCCAACAGTTGAATAAATAAAATCATCCTCAACCATGTCCTCTTCTAAATCTTCCACATCCTCCCCTACCTGTACCTTGGCCTCTATAACCATTTTCCTTATCGATATCCTGGTTGACTACTTGTGTATGGTAGACTGAGTGGATATTTTTTATGTTCTTACCATTCATGCATAATTCTTGGGTGGAATGATTATTCTCTTCACAAATGTGACACCATTTGGGATGTAAATTTCTTAGATTGTGTGGAAAATATTTGGTTGCATTATTAGTCAAGCCTTGACAGATGTCATAATAAGTTTTGATTTGGATGTGCCTGACTATTGGGTCTAAGGCATCACTAAATTTGCAGTATTATTTAGTGTGACCTTCTCTAGAGAAAATGGTACACCATATTTCAATGCGAGCAAGTGATACGTTTTTAATTTTCTATTGTAGCTCTTTAATGTTGTCTTCCCGTCTTCTTCCAGCGCTTGATGAATTAACCAAGCCTTCATCGTCCATTTCAATCCTATGAGATTTTTTTAGGATTTATTCACATGTCATGAGGTCGTACATATGTAGTGGAGCTCTAATATTTTTTGATAGTCCTTCTACATACCATTGTACTAGGATATTTATGTCGATTACATACGATATTTGACTCAGTAAATCCTTAAATATATTTCCGTACTCGCACACAATATCGCCTGGATTTTACTTTATTTCCTTAAGTTTTTGTGCTTCCAGATGACTTATATCTTGTGTCTTGAATAAGGAGAGAAAATTAAACTTTATTTTGTTCTTCATACACATTTGATTTTGTATGAAATTCATAAACTAGGTAAGATCCTTGGCTCGAAGTGCAACTCCAAACTGAGCCATTTGTTTTTCTTCATCGGCTTTATTTGCAGTTTCCCATTATTTCTCACAAACAAACCAATGTCATTTGGGATATTCATCCCCTTCGTAAACAAGGATGTGATTGAGCCCCATTGTTGTTTTTTTTTAAGAAAATGGAATTATTGCAACATCCTTAGTTAAAGTCGACTTGGAGGTCGATGTAGTATTATTTTCGGGAGTCAGGGTCGAAGTATTTGATTTCATCGATGTAAAATGTAGATTTCCTTTAGTTGGTATATCTTCAAATCGTTCTAGGTTTGGAATTGAGTCCTTTGTTTAACAAGATTTATCTATATACTCGATGAGTTGTCCTCTACAGGGTCACGTCGGTTCACTTTCATTGTCTCTTGAGTTTGAGTCTTCTAGAAGTAGTTTCGGCAGGGGGTATGACAACTGTGAGATCTCTTACATGAATGATTATGTATTTTGGTTTATTTTGATTATTTTCTTATTCTTTGATTAGCACTACATATATTATTTGGCCATTATTATCAGTTCAACATCACACCCATGTTGATTGTGTATCTATATGAAGTTGTTGTTGGAGAAAATATGAAATGCATGGGCTATGGATTTTTATAGGAGAGAGTTGGATTGCAAGTCCTGAATCGTCGATTACCATATCGAATTGATTATCAACTTTTTGGGCATTATTGACTTCCATATTCAATCACAAGATCTCACTCCTCCCAGGAGCCATCAAGGCGCTCGCAAGCGCTGCTCCAACGAATTGTCATGCCTAGGTAGGTTTTCTATGAGATTTTCTAGGATATTTTTCCTTACTCAACTCTTCTTGCTTAGTTTACCTTTTATCCCACTCTATTTTTTGAATGTTAGATGACGGTTTGTGAATCTGCATTTGACATGTAGATTCTCACTTGATTCGGTTATGTTTTTCTCAACTCTCATCATTTTCAACTTGGATGTGGTTCGAATTTGGATTCGACTTTGTTTTTAAATTCGACTTTGACTTATCTTATCTCATAGATCATCCATCCCCCTGGACGACATCCCGAATTACTCATGATCGATGGTGTTTTTCATTTTGACTGATTTCATCTCTTTAAGAAGTAATCCCAAATTTCTTTGGTGTCTTTGTAGTTAGCTTCCAAGAAGTCTTCCCATTATTCTTGTCTTTCTCGCCAATTGGAATTTGGAGGATCTTTAAAAGGGGTTCGATACTCAATGATGTCAATAACTTCCTTATCTAGGAAGAATTTATGCAATAGAGAGGGGATGGTATAAGAAACCCGTCATGTAACTCGATATAGAATTTATTCTTGATAGTCTGGACTGAATCTATGTATTTGACCACTTGATCTTTGATGTAGTCTTTTATAATCATCTTGAATCACTCATTTAGAATTTTTCTTCATCAATTGATGATCTTGTGCATCAACTGCTCATCCAGAGTGAGTCTACGCATTATATTGAGTGATGTATTTGTACAGTGCTTCGGGTATATCCTCCAAGAATCTATCGTGTGTTTCTGAATAGAAGTGTGTACGGGCCTCTGCTAACATCAGTCGGTTTCTTCATGTGTAATTTCTAATGTAATTGTTGATTTTTCACTCCCACTATTTTCGTATGTATGCTAAAGTTAACATCTATGTGCTCCTTTATTTAATGCATGCCCTAGTTTAGAGCTACTGGAAATAGATAAAATGTTGTAGTCAGGGGGGAATTACGAGAAGTTGTCAGTAGATCCTTACATAGAGAAATACACTTTATAGCATCATATATAGAAATAAACAATAGTGGGAGAACTATCAATGCATTTTATTATATATATCCAAAAGGACCTTTGTCTTTACATTACATAATGATGTATATGTGTGTGTGTGTGTGTTGTACAGTTACTAGTCAGTTATATTAACTGTCATGTCGGTCAAATCTAACTACCTATTCGACTAAATTCCTTGACCGACTCCTAAAATTGGCTTGACTTGAGGGGTCTAGTCGACAGAGCCGACTAGCCCCTACAACAGGAGGTAAATTTTCTTGAAGACAAAGAAAGACATATCTTCTTGGAAAAAGAGAAAGAATGGAGGCTCAAAAGTAGGGCATTATGGATCCAAGAAGGTGATGAAAACACAAAGTTTTTTCATAGATATGAAAATTGCAGGAAGAACATAAATTTGGTATGGAAAATTGAGAAGGGAGATGGTACATGGGAAATAAACATTAAGGATATATCTACATAAGGATTTAATTATTTCATGTCCCTTTTCAAAGAGTACTCTCAATCCACAACAACAGAGGTAATATGACTATCAAACTCCTTTCCAATTTTTTTCGATCATGAGGACTTAATGGATGAATTTGGGAAAGAAGAACTACTTTTAATACTACAATTTTTTCAAAATGACAAAAGTCCAGGGCTAGAAGGCCTTCATATGGAATTTTTCTTAGGATTTTATGATTTTATTAAAGAATATTTAAGAAGGGTGGTTGAGGCTACAAGAAATATAGAAAAAATACTTGTTAGGTACCGAATCTATTATAATAAGTAGAAAACAAAAAATATTACGTAAAATACCAGAGGAACAACAAAATGTAGAGAACCACAATACTATAAATGATAACTTTATTGATAGAAAGAAAGTTCACTTTCATCTTCGAGGAGGAAACCTCTAGTAGAGCAGTGCTCTATTACAATAATTCTCAATACAAGGATTTCTTATGCCTCCTACTATTATTTATACTAATTCTATCTTCTAAAGAACATTCTAGAGGAAGATATTTCTAGGAGCGAAAGATTCTATTAGGTCTTCTTACATTGACTTGTTCACATTTATTAAAT
>CBVK0104076285.1:0-26340 GCA_900067695.1 Picea abies
CCAGGTGGAATCTTCTGGAGTTGTATCTTTCCACTGAACTAACACTTCCTCGATGGTGCACTAATGGAGAATTCAGATTCAATGTGAAAGTTGGAGAGTATGATGTGGATAATTTCATCTTAGATTTTGGATTTGATGTGAACATTTCACTTAAGAAGACATGGGAGTTGATGGGAAAACCCAAGCTAGTATGGAATCCTTTTCATCTAAGGCGAGTGAATCAGCACAAAATAGTACTGATTGGTCACCTGACAGGAGTACTTGTGAACATAGATGGTGAGCACGATGTGGAAGACTTTGAAGTGATTAAGATCATATATGAAAGTCAACCATATTCATCATTGATGGGGTTAAAATGGGATTTTGATAACCAAACAATCATTAATTTGAAAAGGTGGGAGATGATATTTGAAAGTTACTGTGCCCTTGGACCCATCAGAATGAAAGAGATACATAGATCCATCCAAAGGGAGTGACATTGACAAATTATATAATATGACTGTGCGGATGGATGATTATGTCAACCCTACTGCAGATGGTGTGCTAAGTTGGTGAAGTATCAGTTCGTGTGCATCAGACTCAAAGGAAGGTCTAGAGCATAGGCAACAAAGAATGCACAAAGTCTCCACTAGATGATAAGCATGTATAACTCGATCCTTTCATTGGATTGGAACAGAGCTATGTGATCCACCTAGGTATGATGGATTAACTGTTGGATTGGAACAGAGCTATGTGATCCACCTAGGTATGATGGATTAACTGACATAAGTTTATTTGTAAAGGAATTTGAGTTGCAGGTACCCAAACAAAAAAGGTTGTTGGCACTAGATGTTTTCCTAAAAGCGACCCCAACCAGATGGTGGGCTGCACACAAGGAGGGAATGACGGACTAGATGCAGTGCATAAGACTAATGCAAGTGAGGTTCAAGGATGAGGAGGAAAATAATGTGAAAAAGTGCACATGAGAGAGTTATTCAAAAGATCATGTTGCACAGTGCAGGACTTTATGGAGTTCAGTACCAGAAACATAATGGATGCACAGATTTATTCACAGACTAGACACAATTTTGAAGAGATAGTATTTGGAATTGGAAATGTGCAGAGAGACAACAATATGGGAATAGTTGGCTTAGAGGTTCAAAGTTACATTTACATTTGAACATGAATCCCCATCAATGGATGCAGTGCTATAGACTATTCAAATGAATATCATCTTAGAATAAGAGACGATGGAGGTTGTACCAGTATGCAGTGTGAAAAAAGCCAATATGATTGTCCATGACTTATTGGAGTGTTACAATGTGGCAAAGGAAGAGAATGGTGAAGAGGATCCCAGGAATGTACAAGTACTTGAGGCAGAAGGAGAAAGAGAATTAGAAGGTCCGGAGCTTGGATCCTCCACATATACTCATCTAATCAAGACTTGGAAGGTAAATATTGAAATGACAAAGAAAATGAAGTTTGTGCAGATAGGAAATAATTGGAGTGATGAGACAGTAGAGAAGATTGCAAACTTACTGCAAGAATATCAAGACATATTCCCAACAACATTTCCAGAGATGAAGGGGATAGCAGGGGACTTATTCTAGATGAATATTCCATTGAAACTGGGAGCTAAGCCAGTGCGACAGAGGCCTTATAAGTTAAATTTGTAGAACAAGGAAAAGGTGAAAGCCGATATAGACATGATTTTGTACATAGGAATCATCGAACTAGTAGAATAATCTGAGTGGATCATTCCAATGGTGGTGCAGGACAAGAAGACAAGAGGACTCGAGATCTATGTGGATCTAAGGAAACTGAATGATGTGTGTTTACATGACCCACTCCCAACAATATTCATAGATGAGGTACTGGGGAATGTAGGAGGCCAAGAAATATACTCTTTTACAAATGGTTTCTCTGGGTACCATCAGATAAAAATTGAAAAGGAGGATAGGTAAAATAGTATGTTCACCATATAAAGGGGAAGTTATCAGTATATAGTCATGCCCTTTGGACTGAAAAATGCCCTTGCGGTGTTTTCTAGAGTAGTGGTTGCAGCGTTCAAGGAGTTTATCCATAAGTTCCTTGAAGTGTACTTGGATGATTGGAATGTGTTCAATCTACTGAAGGGTCATATAGAATTCCTCGAGCTAATGTTGAATCAATGTAGTTAGTGTCATATTTCACTGAACTTGAAGAAGTGTACTTTTTGTGCACTGTTTGGAATTGTGTTGGGACATGTAGTTTGAAAAATAAGGATTACTAGTAAATCCAACCAATATTGCAGTAATATTGGATTTAGAACCACCTACATCAGTCATACAATTGAGCGAAACTCTGGGTCATATAGGTTATTATAGGAAATTATCAAAGGATATGCGCAGATCACAGCACCGATGGAAAATTTACTAAAGAAGGAAGAAAATTTTCAATGGAACGAGGATTGTTAGAAGGGTTTGGACACCTTGAAGAAAACTTTAGTAACCACACCAATTTCAAACTTTCCAGATTGGAACAAGGAGTTCCACGTATTTGTAGACACGTTTTCCATAGCATTGGGTGCAGTACTATCCCAACCAGGGGAGGGATACATAGATCACCCAATTGATTTTGTTGGAAAGTTGGTTTGGACAACTAGTTGTCATTGATGTCAACCCTTGGAGATTGATCTTATAGATTGATGTCAACCCTAAGAAATTTATGTCAACCCTTGAAGCAATTCCAATAGCAGATTCTGGTAGCCCCAGAGGTGTGGTTAAGGAACCTAATTTTGTATGAGGAATAAAAACATGAAGGACAATGCAATTTTAGGGAATACTATCATATATGGATAGTACATGTTGTTTCATTTCCGGTGATATGTGGTACGTCACATGGTTCCTGACAGTTGATGAGATATGGCTTTGGGAAGTTGGAGGACCCTCGTGAATATTCTAGAAGCCCCTAGAAGGCCAACAATGAATTTAATTATTATAGAAGATACTCCTAGAAAGGTGTCAAGAAGTTTACTAGTCAAAGTGGTTGCAACTAGGATTTAATTATGGGTAAAGTTGTTGAAATAAGAAAATAATTAAAAAGTAATTAGTTACAACAAGAAGTGGTCATTTTACTAATTATGGGTAAAGTAGTTGCAACAAGAAAGTGGGTTAAACCTAAAAGAGGGAAGTTGGGTAAAACAATTAGAAGATGACACCTTATGCTTGGAGAGTGTAAATAAGAGAGAAAGAGACTCCCATTAGCACCTATTGAGCACATTGAAAATATATCTTGTGAAAGGTTTATTCTAGTTACTCATTGATATATCTGAAGTTGTGCAAGTCTGAGGAAGAGAAGGAAGAGAAGGAAGAGTGATGACAAAGTTTTGTAGCTGTAGTAGAGAGTGGGAAAATCATAAAAAAACCTGATTAGGGTCATACCTGCGGGTCAGACTACCAGTGTCCCGCGAGTCATACCCACGGGTTTGCTATAGCCTATCACACGATTACTCGTGAGACAACTAGCTTCGTCATGTGAGGCAGCGTTAGATCTAAGGAATGATATGGATTGCAAGTTGCAGGAGCTGAGGAGAGGTTACAACAAGTTCTGACAGTGTGAAGGTACACCAGAGCTATCTACAGTAACAAAAGGTATGTTATATGATAATATTGAAGTTGGTCTTTTGGTGATTTCTTGGGATATGGACATGGGAGATTGAGGATTTTGCCTGGAGGAACTATTGGTTGTATGGTACATAGTGTATGAGACATATCTACAGAGGTATAATGCTGGAGTATTTGTTGTTTGTAGTTGGCATACATAATTGGGATATATTTGAGGCATATGCATGCACATGGTTGAGGTATGTTCTTGTGAGATTGGGTATTCATCTAGAGGTGCTATTAGTTGTATGGTTCTTGATGTAGTGATTGTTCTCAGGAAAATCTATTTAATTAGATTGTCGGTTCACTTAGTTTGATTTTATTGCCATATCTTGTGGTGCATTGTGAGAGGAATTTTTTAGTGGTCTTGGTGTATGATTGGATTATGAGTGGTACATGCTTGAGGCTACATATTAGTGAAGTTTTGGCACATGGTTTGATGTAAGGGTTTATTGTATTCAGTTAAAGGATAGTGTGGTGTATTGTTAGAGGCCTCTTGTTGAGGTACATGATTGAGACATATAGTTCATGAGTTGGTACATACATGAGGTACATTGTATGGTGATGTTGGTGTATCTTGATGAGGCATATTTTGGCATAGTTGATGCACTTGTTATTCACACATGGTTTATGGATTATGTGGAATACATGTATTGGCATATTATTAGAAGCACGTCTTGATCTTAGTATATTTTGGTGATGGTTATGAATTGTTGTGAGTGGTTTAGGTTGATGCACATTTGGATGATACTGTGCATATGATTGAGAGTCTTTTTGTTGGTTGATCTATGTGATTAGATCTGGTTTGGTTGTTGATTTGATGTGGCAGGTTGAGGGTAAAAAGTTGTTGGTACAAGTTGTTACAAGTTATTAGTATAGGTTGGTACAGGTTGTTGGTACATGTTTATGTGACAGGTTTTACAGTGACAGGTTTCACAGTGACAATGGAAATATCAGTTATTTGACACTTATATTTCACAGTGGTTGGATGGGGCAAGAGAAAGGGGTTGTATCCTCCTTTCGGTTGGAGCCCAAGAATCAAGGAGTTGGATATTCCTTCAGGTTGGAGCTTGAGAACTAGGTGGTTGTAGCAACCTTCCGGTTGGATCTAGAGAACTCAAGGGGTTGGAGCTTCCTTCTAGTTGGAGTCAGAGAATTAGGGAGTTGGAGCTTCCTTTAGGTTAGAGCCTGAGAAACTAGGGGGTTGGAGCCTCCTTCCAATTGGAGCTGGAGAATTGGAAGTTGGTACTTCCTTGAATTTAATTCTTTGACATATAATAAAAGAATTATGTGGTTTTCTCCCGCATTGGGTTTCCACGTAGATATTGGTGTATTGTGTATTTGTGGATCTATCTATGATTGTTTATTATGCCCTGATGGAAGATAATGTTTATGATGC
Organism: Picea abies; assembly: GCA_900067695.1. Classification (NCBI taxonomy): domain Eukaryota; kingdom Viridiplantae; phylum Streptophyta; class Pinopsida; order Pinales; family Pinaceae; genus Picea; species Picea abies. Next base: position 5,023 of record CBVK0104076285.1, read on the forward strand.
AATAATATATTGATGATGAACTTATGAACATTGTTGAATAAGTTAAAAGAATATATATTGGGGTTAAAATTGTTATAAAGTTCTCATATTGGTTCACCCCCCCCTAAGTATTCCAACTGCTTTTGCAAGCAGGAAGTTGTCCATAGAAGAGAAAAATATAATACCACGGAACGAGAAGGATTGTAAATGGTATATGCACTACAAAAGTTCAATAATTATCTATTGGGATCTCACTTTAAGATGTATACAAACCATTATGCATTAAAATACTTTGTCATAAGCTAGTGTTGGGGGGGAGAATATGAAGATAGATATCATTATTTCAAGAATATGATTGAGGTTATAGTGAAACCATGGAAGTTGAACGCAGGACCAGATCATCTATCGTGAATACTATTAGGATAATATGTTGGAAACCTAGATGACAGCTTCCAAAATGCACATCTATTTGTAGTAAAGATGGTGGATGATTACTTCTCGAACATTGTGTAGTTTCTAAGTATAGGTATGTCTCCATCAGATATGACTATTGCGCAAAAGAAACAATTGGTAATGAAAGAAACAAATTATCAATTGATTGCAAGGAATTTATACAAGTTGGGTGCAGATGGAATATTGAGAGGTTGTGTGTTGGAACACGAATGACCGATGATACTTGAAGAAACGTATGATGGGATTGTAGGAGAACATTATGTAGGGAGAGAAACTGCACAAAATATTTTTTGTGAAGGGATTTGGTGGCCTACACTTCAAAAATATGTGAAGGAGTACTGTCAGTCATGTGATGTATGACAAAGAGTGGGAAAGCCATCTAGGAGGGATGAAATTCCTTTGAATCCACAAGTAACGTCGCAGGAATTTGAGAAATGGGCCATAGACTTTGTAGGGCCAATCAATCCACAAGAAAGAATATCAGGGGTGAGATACATAATCATTGCGACGGAGTACCTAACAAGATGGGTAGAACCAACACTAGTTATAGAATGTACCATGGAGACTACCACAAGGTCTTTTTTTTAGAATGTCATCACAAGGTTTGTATGTCCATGCATATTACTTAGTGATCAAGGCACATACTTTTTGAACACGACAATTGCAACATTGACCAAGGAGTTTCAAATTCATCATCAAAAGAGTACCCCATATGATCCTCAGGCCAATGGAATAGTGGAAGCTTTCAATAATATCTTGGAGAATTCTTTGACAAAAAATTTCAATGTAGGGAGAGATCATTGGGACTTAAGAGTTCCTATAGTGCTATGGGTGTATAGGACTAGAAGTAAGAATATAACATGGTACACACCTTTTAGGTTGGTCTATGGGAAATAAGTAGTAATTCCTATGGATTTTATTCTACCTAGCATGTGCATTGCAGCATCACTGATCTATCATACTCTGGCGCAGTAAAGGAGAGACTAATATAATTAGTATAGATGTTTATATTGAGAGGGGGGTGAATCAGTATCAAGTACAATTTAAAAACTTTTTCAACTTATACTTCAACCATATTATATCTTCAATTACATCCAATGAGCAATGAACACTAGTAGAAGAGTTACACCAATACACCACAATACACCATGCACAATATATGAGAAATAACCAATAGTTATTGTTCAAGGGAAGTAATGACTTCCAAAGGTAGATATAGCTTCCAAATATAAAGGGATGGATAAACCTCCAAAAGGAAGGTACAATACTCCAATATCAAGAGAGGGTTTACCTCTCCATGCTTGCCCCTTCCTTCCACCCAAGAATATGTGAGAGCTAATAAAATTTTACATTAAATAATCACCATCAACCAACCATCACATAGAACCCGATAATGCTTCCTGAGACTTCTTCAACTTCTACAATGTTTCACTTATTAGAATACTATGATCCTATAGATAATATAACTCAATGTATTCTCTAAAAATCCTCCAAGTTTCACTCCTTGAATCCTCCCAGAAAAGGAGTTATAGAAAAATGCTAGACCTTATTCAATTCTGGTTTATTCAGGAGAGAAAAATTGTACAACATGCCTCGTGCTCAATATTTAACATAAGATTCTGAAATTTGTACACAGGAAACTATAGCCCGTAATATTTCCAATGAAATTGGTCTCACTTCATTTGGATTCTCTATGAAGACTTTATGATTTTTTTACCTGGAACAGATGTTTATGACTAGCTTTAGGACTAGTCAAAAACCCTATTTTCCACAAAGTATATCTCCAAAATTGTACCGAATAAAGAGCTGAAATTTTTACCACGGGTACCTAGTTATGTCTTCTCAATAGCATAAAAATTTCACCATCTGGATCATTCTAGAAATTTTTTTATAGCGCAAATGGTAAGATGACCTATAAATAACATACCTTAGAACACATCACCAAAAGACTTCATCCTCTCTTGAAATTCGGCCTTATTTACTTTAAATTTCCTCCGAAATTCGACTTATATCTCTATGTTCATTAAAAAACTTGTGTATGTTAAAAAATCAATGTTTAATGAGATGTATTTCTACCTTTTATGTCACTTCCTTTTAAAATTAGGTTTGACCTAACACTTTCTTGTTTTGTAATTCTTTTCTTTAATTATCTTCAAGGCCGACCTATACTTCCTTCTTCAATTCACTTTGTCATCTTCAAAAATTCGTTTCTCCTCAACCATGAGGATCCACGTGATGTGCCACCTACCACCGAAAGCAACATGATGTATACTATCCATACATGGGTGTTGTATCTTCATGTGCACTTTCCTTCATGTCCAAATACCTTCATCAATATTGGGGTCCAAAACCAGTGACTAGGGTTGACATCAATGACAACAACCAATTTTCCAACTATCTCCCCCTTTTTCATTGATGGAAACACTCATACTCGCCATGTCATCATGATCCAAATTTCTCTCCCTCTTTGACATCAATGGAAAAGGGTGGGGTTTCTCCCTATGATTTCAATGGCATAAGGTGACCTTATTCTTTGGGGCTACTCTCCCTGAACATGTGGCACTCAATAATACTTCATTCTTATTTTTGGTCTTTGGGTATTTTTCTTCCTTGTAATCCTTTTGTGTGGCTTATGTATTCTCTCTCTTCTTCATGTCTAGGATGTATATGTTGTTTGGTCTTCTTGTTGCAGTTGCAACCAATCTTCTTGAGTTATTTTCTCTGATTTTACATTTTCGAGAGTCAAACGTAAGAGTGTATCCTTGATCACATATTTTGTTGACACTAAGGAGATTATGCTTCAATATTCAACCAATATGACTTTTCTTTCTTTTACATTTTCACTTCCAAGATTTACAATTCCTTTTCCAAGTATTTTGGTAGATGATTCATCTCCAATTGAAACATTTCCACCCTTTTTCTTCAAGCTAAGAAATTTGCTTTGATCTCCGATCATATGAGATGAGCACCCACTATCTATGAACCATTCATTTTCTTCTTTGCATTCTTTAGTGACCAATGCTATTTGGAAGTTTTCATTGTGTGGAATTTCTTTCCTTTTCCATGTTGTAGTTGGTATAGGGACATTTGGCATACAATTATATTCCTTCATCTCTCTACAATCTTGTGTTTTGTGACCAAGATTATTGCACTCGTAACATACAATATTTTGATCCATTAATGGGTCAAATGGATTATAATTTATGTTGAAAGGTCTACGAACATTTCCATATCTACTATTTGCACCATTCATGTAGCTTGCGTAGTTATTCCTTTCATTGATTCTAAAATTGATTGCCTTGTGTCCAAAATTTCCACAAGTATAACAATGTCCAAAAAAGAAATTTTGATACCTGGGAGTAAGTGATCTTCTTCATGGTGTGGTCCATCTAGTTTCACGATCTATTCTTATGTAGTTTCCTTCATAATGATTTATTTCATACCTGATGGGAGAGGATCTTCTTGATGTCTCATTCCTTCTGAATTCTAGTCTTCTATCTTGTTGTTCAACTTGTTCTGGAGTGTTGCTTTAATCATTTTCATATTCCTTCTTTTGTTTTGTTGTCTTCAAACTGTCATTGTATCCTAGTCATGTCTTGTCGTTTGGAGATCTTTGACTGCTAAGGATCTCATCTAATTTTTCAGTGATTTTTTTCAAACTTCTTCAACTTTTCTATTGTCAATAGTAGCTCCCCTTTTGTGTGATCCAATTTTTCTTTCAATTTCTCATAATCTTCTAATTGTTCCTTCAAGCTATCATTGGTCTTTTCAAGCTTGTAATTCTCTTCTTCACAACTACTCAATTAACCTTTTAGTATTATGTTTGTAATTCTAATCTTGCTATTTTCAGTTTCAACATGCTTCAACTTTTCAAGATTTCCATCTTCTTGTTCACTCTCTGCATTGTCTTTGTATCCCCAAAAGGAATCAAGGTTGGTTTCTTCATCTGAATCTTCTTCAGAAATGATTTCTTCTTCTTTAGAACTCTTTTTATCATCATCCTGGGTTTCTTGGGTTATGAAAAGGACTTCTCCTCCATCATTATCTTCTTCATCACTCTCATCTGAGGAGATGTCATCATCCTTGGAGTAGAAGATCTTTTTTATTGTTGAGACTTCTCTTTTTATAGTAGAAGTTTTCAACAATATGTCATATTCTACCACAGTTAAAGAATTTGAGAGGAGACTTAACTTTGTATCTTCCACTACCCTTCTGGAACCTTCTTATGAAATTTTATGTTTCTTCATCAAGGTCGTTATCCTTGTATTTTGTCTTCTTTATGGATTTAAAAGCTGCTTCATTGTTTGGTTGGTCACTTTCTGTACCTGTTCTCATTTCATATGCTATATTCTCATTTCATATGCTATAAGAGACCCATGTAATTCATCCATTGTCATTTTGGTCAAGTCCCTAGTTTCTTCAACGGCGAAGACCTTAACATCATACTTCAAGAGAAGTGATCTCAACACTTTTTGTACAACCAAGGATTCATTGAGATATTCACCTAATCCTCTGATATCATTAACAACTTCATCAAATCTAAGAAAAATAGGTTGTAATATCTTCCTTTTCATCCATATTCAAATTTTAAAATTATGCTCTATGTTTTTTAAGCTTGACCTACTTAACTTTTGGATCACCTTCATAGATACTCTTGATTTTGTCCCATACCTCTTTACCAATGTTGCAACCCATCACTTTGCTAGCAATGGTTGTTGCCAATGCTCTTAGAATAACATGTATGGATTTTTAATTACAACTCATAAGCTTCTTCTCATTTGGATTGATTGGAGAATTATTTGGGATTACATAGCCATTTACAATTGAGTACCAAATGTCTACTCCCAAAGGTGTTAGGAAAGTTTTCACTCTGTCACTCCAATATACATAATTTCTTCCATAAAATATTTGAATCCCATTTGAAATGTGCTCATGGTCATCCATCTCTACTTAGGATTTTCCTTCCAGTGGTTCAATTGTTCTGAAGGATACCTGCTCTAATACCAATTGTTGATACTCAGAGGGGGGTGAATCAGTATCAAGTACAATTTAAAAACTTTTTCAATTTATACTTCAACGAGATCATATATTCAATTATATCCAATTAGAAATGAACAATAGTAGAATAGTTACACAAATAAACCACAATATTGTTGGCATGTTTTCAGACAGAGGCAGAGTATGCGTGTTTTTCATTGATGGCGATATCATTGATGGCGAAGATAAACACGATCAGTAACGCAATGATAATGGCATGGCAATGGAAAGATCAATGGTGAAGAGAAATGGTGATCATTGGATCCCATTCAAAATTCTTGATGACCTTCAGATCTAAATTCATATAGGAGGATCACACAGTAGAAGAGAATAGATCTTAGGCGTTAGATTTGAGCCTAAAGACCGACCGTCATTGGATCCATAAGAAGGAGCATGGTATTTACGTGCAAGATGAAGAGGGCCTACAAAATCCTGAAAGCAGGAGGATCATCCATCTTCAAGAAGGACATGTGGCAAGCGACTAGAATTTCGCTGACCTGCACATTGGAGGAGTCAACGGAACATGGTGTGGGAACTTGCGATATGAGAAATCCCGATAATTGATCTGGACCTTTGGATCGAGGTATGTTGTGGAACGTTGGATGCATATGACACATGGCGAGTGATTGGCATTTCACTGACTAGAAAGTCAAAGAAAGGAGGTGCTCTATCCTATTAAATCATGAAATACGAAACCACGACTTAATATGAGTTGTTGATCAAAGGGAGATCGTGGACCGTTGATTAGGCATAATGAAGGCCCGTGAAGTTGTGAAATCATGATAAGATCTTGATCGTTGATATAAGAGGGACATGTGGCGAGGGATTAACATTTCGTTGACTGGAAAATCAAAGGAAGGAAATTCTCTAACCTTGCAACTCACGATATGCGAAATCGCGATAAGGTCTAGCTCGTGGTCATAGACAAGGTCACATCGTTGAAGGATTAAGGGAAGGAGCTAATTGCTAAGCTCCATTTCGGGGATCGCAACTTGGAGTGTCGAGACCCTTCGACACAGGATTTTTGAAATATGAAATGTGAAATGCATTTTGATTAGGCCCATGGTCACAACTAGTGGGCATATGGGATAAACACAAGACCTTGTGGATTTAATACAATGATGCTTGTTAAATGGAAATCTGATCAAAGGGCTATTGTTGATCTTTATGATTAATTGTTCCGTTATGATTCAGTTAACAGAACCGAATCATGGTTCTTGGACGGTTGTCTATTTAGTGGTTGAAGAGTTGTTGTCCTAAGAATTTGAGGTGTAACTGAAGTTGTGGGAGTGGATAAAAGAAAGATGTGGTGATTGTGTAGGAGTGGTTGTTCTGAATGAAAAATGAGTTGAACTATAAGAAAGGGAAAATTACAGTATGCGCAGTGTGAGATAAAACTCAGAGAGGAGTAACAAATGTTGAATAGACAGAAGCAAGAGAAGAATTACATAATAGCCAAGCAGAGTAGAATTGTAGAACAGATAGAAGCATGGAAGAATTGCAGGATAGAAGAGAAGTGGTAAGAATTGAAACACCTACGTTGTTGGTCATTCAATCATTTTACTTATAAAAAGGGAGGTAGGGTGGTGCTAGGGAGGACTGTGGTCCTCTGATATTTAGGTTGATGCTTGAATATTGGGAGTTGTAGCTTCCATCTAGTTGTGGCTAGAAAATAGGGTGGCAGGGTGGTGCTTAGGAAAACATAGAATTTTTTGTATGTAAGTTGGTGCTTGTATAAGTGGAAGTAGGTGCTTCCATCCAGTTGGTGCTGGAAGACTCATGGAGTTAGTGCTTCCTTCTAGTGGGTGCTAGAGAAATCAGAGAGTTGGTGCTCTCAACAAGTTGGAGCTTGTGAAATAGAGGTAGTAGCCTCACTTTGTGTTGGTGCTCAAACATAGATGATGTACAAAACTTAAAATACTGCCTATCATTTCGAAGAAGAGGTTTTCTCCCTTTATGGGTTTCCATGTGAAAAATTGTCTCTATGTATATCTTATGTGTGATGGATGCTCATTATTTATGTTGTCCATATGTTGTATAATATTGATGGTCACTTGGAGAAAGATTAAAAACGGTTCAATAGATTTAAAATTGTTTAAGCACAATAAAAATTGATTCACCCCCCCTCTCAGTTTTCTTAGTAATTTCAACAATTGGTATCATAGCGGGTTCCTTTTATCTAAAGGTAGATTTGTAAGCTTAAACATGAAAAGTCATGAAGGGACTTCAGCCACTAACCCTCCTCTATTTGATGGAACAAATTTCGCCTTCCAGAAAGTTAGAATGAGAACATACCTAATGGCCTTAGGTGCCGATGTTTGGGATGTAGTAGAGACTGGATACATAAAGCCTGTTGTGCTAGATTCCAAGGATGATAAGTTAGAATTTAGCTTTAATGATAAGGGAATGAATGTTATCTTGAATGGACTTGCAGAAGTTGAGTTTGTAAAGGTGATGCATCTTCAAACTGCCAAAGAAATGTGGGATAAACTTATTAGCAGTTATGAAGGAAATGAGGAAGTAAAAGATGCCAAACTTCAAACATGTAGATTGAAATTTGAATAGCTAAAGATGAATGAAGATGAAACAGTTAGCAAGTATTTTTTAAGAGTTGAAGAACTTGTGAATTCCATGAAGGGTCTTGGTGAGAAGTTTGAAGAATCATTCTTAGTTCAGAAGATTTTAAGATCTCTGCTTGATAAATTTAATCCAAAAGTTCTTCAATAGAAGAACTGAATGATCTTAAAACTTTGTCCATTGATCAACTCCTAGGAACCTGAACTTCATATGAAATGAGAATTAGCAAAGATAAATCCATTACTAGAGAGGCTTATTTTAAAGCAGACAAGAATATTGATTTAGATCTAGATGATATTGAAGAAAAATTTGTGAGAAGGTTAAAGAGAGGATCAGAAAAATATCAAGGAAAGTTTCCCTTCAAATTCTTTAATTGTGGTAAAATAGTCCATTTTGCATCTAAGTGTCCCCACAAGAAAAAGGACCAAAAAGACCAGAACTCTGATGATGAAAAGAAATACAAATTTAAGAAATATAATAAAAATAAAAGTTTGTGTGCAAACAATGATGACTCCTCAGAAGACTTAGATAGCAATTCATCCTGTGAAGACAAAGTGAATGACTTTATGTTTATGGCTATGGTAGATCTTGATGATAAACTCACATAAGGTGACATGGATGATGAAGAAGCAGTGGTGGATATGGAAGGTGAATTAATCAGTGCTTTGGAAGAAATTGACAGACTCGGATGTAAGAAGAGAAAACAAAAACAATTGTTAATACATTTTAAAATGAATGGTAAAAAACCTGATGAAGACTTTTCCCTATTAAAAATAGAGTTAGAAAAGGCAAAGAAAATAGAGGACATACTGAAACAACAGTGATCAGAGAAGAAAGAAATGTGTGAAGCCTTAGAAGAAGAGATAGTAAAAACCAGAAAAGAGATGGAGAAGCTTAAGGCATTGTATCACCAAAATTTGTCAAGTATTAAAGATTTAGAAGGATTAACCTCCATTCTAAATCAGCAAAGAAACCCAAAGTTGAAAGATGGCTTGGGGTATGAAGAAGGATCAAGTAGTGATCATCCAAGTAATACAGAACCTATCAAGTTTGTCAAATCCTCAAACATTGACAACAGTCACTCGGCAGAAACAAAGAAAGAGAATCAACCACCAAGAAGGAATGAAAGAAAAAGTACCAGAACCGAATCTGTAGATCAGAGACATTATCAGCATGAAAGAAATCGACCTCCTCAAAGAAGACATATTTTTTCAAGGTACGAAGGTTTTTTCTATGGTTATTGTTTTTTCTACTCTAATTTTGGTCACAAAGCTATAAACTGTTCTTTAGGATTTAGATATGAACAATCAAGATACTCAACGAATAACCATCTTCCACAACAAAGATTGAGACAACCAAGCAACAAACAACCTCAGACTATAAATCATGCGATGGATGGGAAAAGGACGCAGGTTAAGCATAACAATAGTTATGAGCATAAAAATTGCTATGATATGTTATTCAGTGAACCAGAATGTTACCTCTACCATAATTATGGACATAAAGCTGCATATTGTCGCTTAAGGAATTACAAGCCAGATTTGATCCTGACTACTGAAAATGTTAAGGTTTAGAAGAAGAAAGTAGATGACAAGTGTGGACTAGTGTTATCAGCCCAAAAACAAAAGAATCCATGGTATATTGACAGTGGATGTTCCAAACATATGACTAGAGAAAAAAGTAAGTTTCTAACTTTAAGTGAAAACAAATCAGGGAATGTAAATTTTGGAAATGATTCACCAGGAAAAATAAGAGGTAAAGGAATGGTAAGCCTAAGTAATGGAAAAGGAAAAGCTCAAGATGTGTTGTTTGTAGATGGTCTGAAAAATAATCTACTAAGTGTCATTCAAGTTTGTGACAAAGGATGTGAAGTTGTTTTTACTTCTAAAGACTATAAAATAAAGTCTTTGAATTCAGGAAAACTGGTTGCAAAAGGGATAAGAACAAAAAACAATGTCTATGTGTTAAAAGAAGAAAAAGAAGAATGCCACTTAAGAAAATATGATGAAAGTTGGTTGTCGCATAGGAGACTTGGACACCTAAATTTTGATCATATAATCAAGCTCAGAAACAATGGGGAAGTAAAATATCTTCTAAAGATATCAAAGCCATACGACTCTGTTTGTAAACCTTGCCAGATAGGAAAGATTACTCACACTCAGTTCAAATCTAAAAACTTTCCTTCAACAAAAAATCCTCTCCAATTAGTACATATGGATTTATGTGGAACATCAAGGATAGAAGATACAGGAAAAGAGAATTATTTTATGTTGATTATTGATGATTATTCTATACTAACATGGGTTTCCTGTTTGAAGGAAAAAGTATGAAGCATTTGAAAAATTCAAAGTGTTTAAGGCTCTAACTGAGAATCAAATAGGAAAAAGATTGAAGGCAGTAAGGTTTGATAGAGGAGGAGAGTTTAGCTCATGGAACTTCAAAGAGTTATGTGATAAACATGGAATCAAAAGAGAGTACACAATTCCAAGGACTTCACAACAAAATGGAGTTGTTGAGAGGCAGAATAGATCAGTACAACAAATGGCATGGTCAATCATGAATGAAAGCAACATACCTCAGACATATTGGGTGGAATAAATTCATACAGTTGTTCATATCCTTAACAAGCACATCTCATACCACACAGTGACAAGACTCCTTATGAACTATGGTTTGGAAGACCTACTTCAATCAAGCATTTTAAAGTCTTTGGGAGTAAATGTTATATAAGAATAATGATGAAAATATTGGCAAATATGATGGCAGGGCTAATGAAGGTATCTTCTTAGGTTATGCTACAAATAGTAAAGGGTACAGATGCCACAATAAGGGGCTGCATAAATTGGTTGATTGTATCGACATAAAAGTTGATGAAGAAGTCTCAGTCAGAAATATAAGCAGTGTTGAACCAAGCACATAAGATATAGTTGAAGATGAATATGAATAGGTCCAAGGATCAGAAAGAGAAGAATCAGATGAAGATGAAGATAAAAATACTTAGGCTGACACAAATCAGCAGAAAGAAACAAACTCACCTCTCAGAACTGATAGAAAGAATCATCCTGAAAATTAGATAATTGGAGATATAAATAAAGGAGTTTAGACAAGAAGGAAATTGATTAAAGACTTAGAACAATCTCATGTTTCTTTTCTATCTATGACTGAACCTAAAAATTTTGATGAAGCCAACAAGCATGATGATTAGATTAGAGATATGAATGAAGAGCTTAATCAGATTGAGAAGAACAATACTTGGGAGCTTGTTCCTAGACCCAAATATAAGAATGTAATAGGTTCCAAATGGGTGTTCAAGAATAAAATAAAGTTAGATTGGTCTGTAAAGGGTATGCACAAGTTGAAGGTCAAGATTTTGATGAAACCTTTGCACCAGTGGCAAGATTGGAAGCCATCATAATGTTCCTTGCATATTCATTCCATAAGAACTTTAAAGTGTATCAGATGGATGTCAAGTTAGCATTCCTTAATGGAGAACTAGAGGAAGAAGTATATATGGAGAAACCTGAAGGATTCTCATTGACAGATAATCCTGATTATGTTTGCAAGCTGAAGAAGGCCTTATATGGACTGAAACAAACACCATGAGTTTGGTATTATAGACTGGACAAATTTTTACAAGACAAAGGGTTCAAGAAAGGTATTGTTGACAACAATCTCTACATTAAGTCTGAAGGTGATAATTTACTAGTTGTTTTGGTTTATGTAGATGATATTATTTTTGGTTGTACTAATGAATCCGATGTCTAGTGGTTTGCTAAATCTATGCAAATAGATTTTGAGATGTCCATGATAGGATAATTGTCATACTTTGTGGGTTTACAAGTAAATCAGAGTTCTGCAGGAATATTTATCTCTCAAGAAAAATACTTGAAAGAGATGTTGAAGAAATTTCAGATGGAGGATTCCTCTCCTGTAAGTACACCTATGGTGGTTGGTTGCAAGCTCAGTAAAGATGATATTTCACCTGATGTTGATCAAAGGACATATCAATCTATGATAGGCAGTCTTATGTACATCACAACATCCTGTCCTGATACAATGCAAGCTGTTGGAATGGTAGGTCATTATCAGTCTGCTTCTAAACAAGGTCACTTGGTAGTTGTCACAAGGATATTCAAATACTTAAAGGAACAATGACTTATGGTCTGTGGTATCGCAGAAATCGGAATTTTCAGTTAACTGCTTATTCAGATGCATATTGGGAAAATTGTGTGGATGAGAGAAAGAGCACCAGTGGAGGTGCCTTCTTCCTGGTTGACTCGTTGGTAGCATGGATTAGTAAGAAGCAGGGATCTATTTCCTTATCAACTACATAAGCATAGTACATTGTTGTTGCTACTTGTTGCACTCAGATTTTGTGGATGATTCAAACTCTTGCAGATTTGAAGGTAAACTATACTGATCCGATTACAATTCACTGTGATAACACCATTGCCATTAGTGTCTCCAAGAACCCTATTCTTCACTCCAAGACTAAGAATATCCCAATAAAATACCATTTTCTCAGAGAATAAGTTACAAACAGAGTGGTTCAGCTGAATTATATTCCTTCCACAGAACAGATAGTTGATATCTTTACTAAACCATTAGCAACGACCCCTTTTGGATATCTTTGTCAAAATTTGGGGGTTATAACTTCCTTTGTCTAATCTGTTCACCTAGTCAGGGGGAGTACTTATTGAATATATGTTGTATTTCTAAGTTGCTCATAGTTGACAGGGGGAGTATGTACTGCAACAAATCAGAGGGAGTGTGTTTCTTCTTTGAAATTGATGTCAAAGGGGGAGAAAGTGTGGTAATTTCAAGGATGCTACAGTGGTATAGTTGCTTGTTTTTCAAGGGGTTTCCATCAATGCCAAAGGGGGAGATTGTTGGCATGTTTTCAGACAGAGGCAGAGTATGTTTTTTTGTCATTGATGGCGAAGATCAACACGATCAGTAGCGCAATGATAATGGCATGGAAATGGAAAGATCAACAGTGAAGAGAAACAATGATCATTGGATCCCATTCAGAATTCCTGATGATCGTCAAATTTGAATTTAGATAGGAGGAGCGCGCAGTAGAAGAGAATAGATCTCAGGCGTCAGATCTGAGCCTAAAGACCGACCGTCGTTGGATCCGTAAGAAGGAGCACAGTCTTTACGTGAAAGATGAAATGGGCCTACAAAATCCTGAAAGCGGGAGGATCGTCCATCTTCAAGAAGGACACGTGGCAAGTGACTAGAATTTCGCTGACCTACACATTGGAGGAGTCAACAAAACATGGTGTGGGAACTTGCGATATGTGAAATCCTAAGAATTGATCTGGACCTTTGGATCGAGGTATGTTGTGGAACGTTGGATGCAGAGGAAACATGCTGAGCGATTGGCATTTCGTTGACTGGAAAGTTAAAGAAAGGAGGTGCTCTATCCTATGAAATCACGAAATGTGAAACCATGACTTAATCTGAGTTGTTGATCAAAGGGAGATCGTGGCCCATTGATCAGGCATGACGAAGGCCCGTGAAGTTGAAAAATCATGATAAGATCTTGACCGTTGATCCAAGAGGGACATGTGGCGAGGGATTAACATTTCGCTGACTGGAAAGTCAAATGAAGGAAATGCTCTAACCTTGCAACTTGTGATATGCGAAATTGCGATAAGGTCTGGCCCGTGGTCATAGACAAGGTTACATCGTCGAAGGCTTAAGTGAAGGAGATAATTGCTAAGCTCCATTTCAGGGATCACAACTTGGAGTGTCGAGACCCTTTGACAGAGGATTGTCGAAATGCAAAATGCAAAATGCATTTTGATTAGGCCCATGGTCACAACCAGTGGGCATATGGGATAAACGCAAGACCTTGTGGATTTAATACAATGATGCTTGTTAAATGGAAATATGATTAAAGGGATACTGTTGATCTTTACAATTAATTGTTCTGTTACGATTCAGTTAGCAGAATCAAATCATGGTTTTAGGACGGTTGGCGATTTAGTGGCTGAAGCATTGTTGTCCTAGGAATTTGAGGTGTAACTGAAGTTGTGGGAGTGGATAAAAGAAAGACGCAATGACTGTGTGAGAGTGGTTGTTCTGAATGAAAAATGAGTTGAACTATAAGAAAGGGAAAATTACAATATGCACAGTGTGAGACTGACAATATGCGTAGTGTGATATAAAACTCAAAGATGAGTAATAGATGTTGAATAGACAGAAGCAAGAAAAGAATTGCAGAACAGCTTGAAGCATAGAAGAATTGCAGAACAAATAGAAGCATAGAAGAATTGTAGGACATAAGAGAAGTGGTAAGAATTAAAACACCTGCATTTTTGGTCATTCAATCATTTTACTTATAAATAGGGAGGTAGGGTGGTGGTAGGGAGGAGTGTGGTCCTCTGATATTCAAGTTGATGCTTGAATATTGGGAGTTGTAGCTTCCATCTAGTTGTGGCTAGAAAACAGGGTGGCAGGGTGGTGCTTGGGAAAACATAGAGTTTTTTGTATGCAAGTTGGCACTTGTATAAGTGGAAGTAGGTGCTTCCGTCTAGTCGGTGTTGGAACACTCAGAGAGTTGGTGCTTCCTTCTAGTGGGTGCTAGAGAAACTAGAGATTCGGTGCTCTCAACAAGTTGGAGCTTGTGAAACAGAGGTAGTAGCCTCACTTTGAGTTGGTGCTCAAACATATATGATGTACAGAACTTAAAATATTTCCTATCATTTCGAAGAAGAAGATGTTTTCTCCCTTTATGGGTTTCCTCATGAAAATTTGTCTCTGTGTATATCTTATGTGTGACTAATGCTCATTATTTATGTTGTCCATATGTTGTATAATATTGATGGTCACTTGGAGAAAGATTAAAAACAGTTCAATAGACTTAAAATTGTTTAAGCACAGTAACAACTGATTCACCCCCCCTCTCAGTTGTCTTAGTAATTTCAACAAATACACCATGTACAATATATGAGAAATAACCAATAGTTATTGTTCAAGGGAAGTAATGACTTCTAAAGGTAGCTACAGATTCCAAATATAAAGGGAGGAATAAACCTCCAAAAGAAAGATATAATCCTCAAATATCAAGAGAGCGTTGACCTCTCCATCCTTTCCCTTTCCTTCCACCCAAGAATATATGAGAGATAATAAAAATTTACATTAAATCATCACCATCAACCAACCATCACATAGAACTTGATAATGCTTCTTGAGACTTCTTCAACTTCTACAATTCTTCACTTCTTAGAATACTATGATCCTGTAGATAATATAACTCAATGTATTCTCTAGAACTCCTCCAAGTTTCACTCCTTGAATCCTCCCAGAAAAGGAGTTATAGAGAAAATGCTAGACCTTATTCAATTCTGGTTTATTTAGGAGAGTAAACTTGTACAGCATGCCCCACGCTCAATATTTAACATAAGATTCTAAAATTCGTACACAGGAAACTAAAGCCCATGTTATTTCCAATGCAATTGGTCTCACTTCATTTGGATTATATATGAAGACTTTATGATTGTTTTACCCGTAACACATGTTTATGACTAGCTTCAGGACTAGTCAAAAACCCTATCTTCCACATAGTCTATCTCCAAAATTATAGCAAATAAAGAGCTGAAATTTTCACCACAAGTACCTAGATATGTCTTATCAATAGCATACAAATTTCACCATCTGAATCATTCTAGAAAACAAGTTATAGCGCAAATGGTAAGATGACCTGTAAATAACATACCTTAGAACACATTACCAAAAGACTTCATCCTCCTTTGAAATTTGACCTTCTTTACTTCAGATTTCCTCTGAAATTTGACTTATATCTCTTTGTTCATTAAAAAACTTGTGTGTGTTAAAAAATGAATGTTTAATGAGATGTATTTATACCCTTTATGTAACTTCCTTTTAACATTAGGGTTGATCTGCCACTTTCTTATTTTGTAATTCTTTTCTTTAATTATCTTTAGGGCTAACTTGTACTTCCTTCTTCAATTCACTTCTCCTCAACCATGAGGATCCACGTGACGTGCCACCTACCACCAGAAAAAACATGATGTATACTATCCATCCATGGGTGTTGTATCTTCATGTGAATTGTTCTTCATGTTCAAATACCTTCATCAATGTTGGGGTCCAAAACCAATGAATAGGGTTGACATCAATGAAAAAAATCAATTTTCCAACAATAGCTTGAAGAAGATCAGTTTGTCGTAGATTTCCATCATCAAGTTCAAAAAGAAAGAGAGAATGATTGGCATGATCGACACATTAAACCAAAAAAAAAATTCAAGTGGGAGATTTGGTATTTCTCTATGACAGTAAGTTCATGCAACATCTAGGAAAGTTTAGAATGCATTAGTTAGGACCCTATGTGATTCAACATGTAACAGAAATAGGTGTTGCGCAGTTGGAAACCTTGAATGGAGAATTGCTAGGAGGAATGGTGAATGGAAGTCGGTTGAAACTCTATAGAGACGGTCGACACTCTGCACAGTAATATGGGTTGTGCCAAAACACACGTATCATAGTAGTTGTACCATAGTAGGAAGGAAAAACACAGAAAAACAGATAAAAAGTAGAAACGGGAAGAAAATCAAAGAAAGAGTAGATATAGCAAAAAAAAATATTACAGAGTATGAAGGTATAAAAACTTGCACAAAAGGCATGGTTATCACACATCATAATAGAATTGCACAAATTCATAAAGAAATACATATAAGAGAAAGACTGAGAAGTACACAGATGCAACAACAAGAATTCTTGCGCAATTTGGCAATGACAAGACCGTTAAAAGCATTAAAGCATGGAAACGACGGCTATGAAGTGGGAGTGACAGGTCATAAAGGAACTATATAATATTAAATGGTAAAATTCATCGTAAATCACAAAAGATTGGCAGTACGAGGGAAAAATCACACGATGGATTTGGTAATAAATAAGCATCTATTTAACAGCTCATCAACCATGGTGGAAGATTGGATAAGGTAGTTAAGGCAGGATGAGACATGTACAGTTGGCACGAAGGCAGAAAAACAATAGAAGGTCGTTAAGTGTAAGTCATTGTTGCATGCAAGTGAGAGATAAACAGAGCGAACCAGAGCGAATCTGAGTGAACCATAGCTAAGCTATAGCTACCCGAGAACAGACCCAGAGCTAGTCTAGGAATCCATCACAAAATATGAACGGCCTAGCCAAAATTTGGAGCGTCATCTACAACAACGTAGAAATAGGAAAAATGACCAGTAGTGACACTAGAGGTTGAGGAAGTAGCCAGAGCTTCGACTTCGGTGCCACAAGAAATTTTCCACAAAGATTACCTACCACTGAGGATGGATAATGCGCCACTGATTCCAGTACCAGCCAATGGGAAGTACCCGCTTCCAATAGCACCGATTCTTCCTGGTGTAAGTAGTGAAGGAGAAATGCTTGGAAATGTTTTCAGCCTAAATTTTATGGATCATGATATCATTGATGCACAAAAAATCTCAAAGCTATCCAGGGAAAATTATTTGTGCACTAGGAGCATACTAGGTATAGGAGCAATTCTGTTGGAGACACAAGAGTGGGAAACGGGGTTGGAGAAGTTAGGTATATTGAACTTGTTGGAGATTCTGCATTTCAAGTGAAGTTTGGAGATTAATTCATGTGTGAAGATGTTTCTCAAATGTGTTCATGGGGGGAAACTTTGGCTTGATCCCCCAGTATAAATCAATACTACTTTTATTACACATATTACAGGACTTCCAAAAGCTAGTGAAGATCCAACCCTTTTATTCAAGAAGGTAGGAGAATAAGGCCTCTTAGAGTCGATGAAAAAAATGTTCTAGACATTCATGGGAAAGAGGGGGTCGGATGTGAAAAACATCAATGGTAAAAATGTTAGGTTTGTGACGCAGGTACTGACCTGCAAGCTACTACGAAAATGTCACAAAGATGAAGTACCAGCTGCAGTCATTGTAGTTGTAGAGAAATGTGTCGAAGGAGTTCTGATGAACTTGGCCACCTACTTGGTGAACCTTATTTTGCAGGATTGTACTGAGGCCCAGGAAAAGGTCACAAAATTCCAGTATGCCTGGTTTTTTATCTTGATTGTGCTAATTGTGTGGCAAGAACCAAGGTACTACCAGCAAATGTGCACATTATATAGAGGCAATTTGGCTGGGAGATATGCTAACTTATGGCATACAATGATTAAGAGAAGAAAAAATACACCAATGCCACATTTTATGTATACTTGGAAAATATCACACATTTAGTTGAACACACACCACACATATCAAGAGAGACAGTAGCAACATACAAGTATATCATGCGGTTTAAAGCAGGTATGCACCACATGTATGTGTAAGCCAAGAAGGACCCAGCGTGCCAATGGTTTCCAACTAGTTACAGGTTGGCGACAGAGGACATGTGTTTGATAGTGAATGAATGGGAAGATGGATGGAAAACCCCAGCAGAGAAAATGAGACAATCATAAGAGGAAGAAGAGAAAGATAAAAGTGATGAGGAATCAGATGATGAATAGGGAAATGATCAAACTAATGGTGCAGGTGATATGTCTAGCCCATCGACAGTCCCCGAGATAGGATTAAAAAGGAAGGATAAGGGGAAAGAACTAGCAGGAGGGGCACACAAGGAAACTAAGACGCACAGAGAAAAACCAATTTATACATTAACTAATGATGATATGGACATAATAGGCTACTAGGTATGATATTTCATAGAAGAATTAATGGAGGAGTCAACAAGGAAGAAAGAAGAGTAATAGAAGAGAGTGCAGGATCAGTTGGAAACACTCCAACATCTCTAAGCAGTTGCTAGCCTATCAAAAGAGAGTAGACCCAAGGGAGGACAATCCAATATTCCAGGAAAAGAAACAAAAAGTGTGCATCCGGTCTTGACCCAGTTAGCATTTGGGCACATGATACTACAACTTGAGACATGTGCACTGAAATTTCAAACAACTAAATTGCAACAACATGTCAAGTCATTAGGACATATGAACCTAGTTGTATCAAGGTTTTCCATGTGAAGACTACAAGACTTGCAAGTAGGCATGGTGCAAGAAATTCATAATAGAGGAGAGAAAGAACATCAAGATCTCATCATAATAATGGATGAAAGGTTTTAGTTGCAGTAACAATATCATGTTGCACTTCAACAAAAGAAGGAATTTGAATGTTAGGGTCCTAACCCGCACATAGGTAGAACAATATATTCAGATGTAATAAAGGTCAATATTAGGAAGGCCTTGCAATAAAATAGAATAAGTCGAATGTAAGAAGACCTAATATAAGCTTTCGCTTCTAGAAGGATCTTCCTCTAGATGTTTCTTTTGATAGACATATTTAGTATAAATAGGAGTCGAGGGTATGAGAACCCTAGCTTGTAATAGAGCTCTGCTCAACTGGAGGTTTCCCCCTCAAAGAGACCCGTGAACATTGCTTTAAGAATCAAAGTGCTATTTATGTTGTTATTCTTATATCATTTCAGTGCTATTGTGGTGATTTTTCTGGTTATATTGTTGTTATTCTACCATTTCTAGCATTTTATTTATGTTCTGCATACTTTTTATATCTCGTATATTACAAGTGGTATCAGAGCACTTTCCTCGGTAGAAAGTGTCGGTTAAATTTTTTTTTTTAGGGTAGAGACGTATTCCGGCTTCTTTAAGCCACATATATCTGTCGTTATGCACATAAGCCCGTGGTTGAGGGATTCATACACGCAGGAAATATAAGTGGTACTTAAGCGCACATATGTTAGCCACCCTTGTAACCCCTGTTGGTACCCCTTCAAGTGGTAGTGCATCAGACAACACCTATGTACGGATCGACCTATATTACCTGAAGCCCTCTTTAGATAAATCGATCGATCACATGACTTCTATAGTGTCACTGAGAATAGCACTTGGCAAGATACTCTCTAGTACCTGGGTATTTGGGTAGTACGGCTAAGGGTACGGTCTATCCTCCTTAGTTAGTGCCCTGAGATATTGGGCCAAGTACTACTGTTGGAGCCCACACGTATATCAGAGAGCTATAGCACAAGGCTAACCCTTGTCTGCAGAACCCTTGAATACCTAACCATTGGGGACAAAAACATAAACAAATTAAAACAAACAAGATCTATTGTTGCGCAACCATGTTCAGGCTACCAAATCACTACACATTTTTTCCTGATTAAGCATTTGGGAATTTCATCACTGCAATATTCTTTAGACCGGAGTATAACTCCACAGGTGTAAAAAAAAAGTATGGATATTTTTTCACCATTATTTGAGACCTATTCCATTGGCTTCATCTCTTCGCCTGTAATACATTCATACATATCATTTTTCAGCAAAAAATTTTACCCCACCCATCCCTTTTCGGTTCCCTCGTCCTCATGGCCCATACCCATAGCCAAGACTTGGAAGCTCGCTTCAATACCTTGAAATCTAGTCTCACCATGACCCAAAAAGAAGTGAAACACCTCAGTGACAATGTTGTTTCCATCAATAAAACCATGCAGTCCTAAATGGAGGCAATCAAACAAGACCTGACCAGCCATCTTGAATCTATCTTTTTGTCAATCTGAACCAAGCTTCATATCCCTACAGATAACCCTTCCTCTGACTCACCTCCAAATACTGACGGTGAACATTCCTCTCATTCCCATAACTTTCAGAACCATCACTTTCAACGTTACCTACACCTTCTATGGGTGGATGTGACCAAATTTGATGGCTCGGGCCCCACTAGTTGGGTAACCCAAATGGAACATTATTTCTCTTTATTCGACATTATAATTGACTTGGCCAAACTCTGGTATGGTGTTCTCCATCTAGATCTAAAACGTTGGTAATGGTGGCAATGGAGAAAAACTTCTCGTCAAGGGTATATTTCTTGGACACACTTTGTGGGAGATATTTATGAATTCTTTGACACTGAAACCAACCATTTGGGCCATTTGACAAAGTTGAAACAATTAGGAACAATGGAAGACATTATAGCTACCTTTGAGCACCTGGCTTTTCGGACAGAGGGCATGTCTGATGCCTTTTTCCGAGAGTGTTTTATCAGTGGCCTCAAGGATGAGATCCAGGCCCATGTCCTCATGGCTCGGCCTCAGAGTTGGGGGGAGGCTACTAAAAGATCTAAAGAAGCACAACAGGTTGTATCTTCTCAAAACCGAAAACCATCCTTTATCCCTCGCCCTAAACCAGTAAATCCCACTACTCCCTCTGCTCCACTAAAGATCCAAAAATTGGCCAGGGATGAAATGGATGAACGCCAACTCAAA
>CBVK0104076338.1:0-12284 GCA_900067695.1 Picea abies
CATTGTGCGGAGGCAACAGTTGATATTCTCGGCTATGGAGGATGTTTATTTCTTGACAGGGCTCCATTTTCGGGGAATGGACCTACCTATTGATCCCCATTTTCCAGTGGATGTACACTTGGTAGACTTGGCATGGATTTTTTGTTCAAGGCCGAACATTATGTCAGGTTCGATCGTCTGCATCGAGGTGATGGACGAGCTATTGCATCAGTGCATCACAATGATTATTGTGAGGATCTATGTATTTTTAGCGACTTAGCAGATCAGTCATGGTCGACTGAGTATTATGTAGAGAGTATTGGAGGGAGATTTTTTCACTTGGGGCTTGATGTTGCATGACAAGATGATGAGTAATATTAATCAGTGTCGAACCACCGACTCCATGGATTTTTCCTTTGGATCTATCTTGGTGGCATGGTTTTTGGAGAGGGTGTGCATGTTGCACCCTAGAGTGTTGTTGTCAACAGCTAGGGCACGGGATCCATGACTGATGCGGTGGGCATCAATTTTGGTACGGCATGGAGGTGAGGAAGGTGGCCACTATTTTACAGACACATTGGCATGTGTATGGCACAATATGCCACAGATTATACTGTGGTTCCCATATGGTGTGATGGACTTTTGGCATAACTCAGATATGGTGTTACCACCTAGGAAGGATTGGGACTAGAGAGTTATGTTGGTGTACTTTATGTTTTGTGATTTTGATAGTATAGCATATGTTTTATGTTGGTGTACTTTATGTTTTGTGATTTTGATAGTATAGCATATGTTTATGTAAGGATGGATGTTGATTCTATCATTTATTTGTTTTTTTTGCAGATGTGGGGCCGTGAGGCTGAGAGGCAGAGTTAGTTGGAGAGTCATCTCATTAGGGGCTGGTGAGACCACTGTGAGTAGAGTTGCGGGTGGGAGAGATATGACAGAGGGATGAGGCTGGTGCGAGGCCAATAGACGAGGCGAGAGTCAGTAGGAGGCATATATTTGATGATCCAAGTGCAATTCCATCGCATGTGCCTCAGGTAGACGCTGGCAGGGATTTAGAGGATTTTCGACACCGGTTGGAGGTGGTACTATAGGGTGTGCCCAAGGGCATGTGGTCCCATATCCAGGATGAGAGAGTCCTAGAGAAATGTGTGGGTGGCCCTGCAGAGTTGTGGACTTTGATACGTAGAGCAGCTATAGCGGGGGTACTGATGTCTGGGCGACTACCCTCGGACCCGAAGGACCCCTAGTGGGTGGGGCACCTCCTGCAAATAGAGGACCTAGTGGTGGTGTTCTGGGGGCACCTTGAGTGCTATGTTGTATAGTTTTGTATTTATATAGGCCTGCCAACCCATTTTGTATAGGGTAGGGTGACACCCATTTTGTACCTATAGGGGTGAGGGGGGCTTACTTTCCTATGGGCAATGTACATTTTGTACTATTTTGTAAACATTGGTGACACATTGATCGATATATATAGATAGATAGATAGATAGATAGATAGATAGATAGATAGATAGATATAGATATAGATATAGATATAGATATATATGGATATACATGTTTGGGATCTCCGTGATCTTTACATGTGATGATATTTTGTTATGTTTTTATGATGTCTAATCTATATGTTGTGACAGACTTTTGATGATTTATGTATGTGTGATGATGTCTTGATGTGATAAATACCAATCTAACACTAGGTTAGCCATGTTATTTGCTATTTGATTAAATTGTCGTGGAATATGTGTAAATGTAATTGAATCAAAATGTCGAGATAAGAATCTAACTTGCAAGTATTTATGAAAGAGTCAAAAATCATGGACAGGGTACACATTGTTGAGCTTCCAATGACAAGTTGGGAATCTAATAAGATGCTAAGGTGACAAATGTGGCGGTGATTGGCCTTGGCGAGGAGGCCAATGACAGCTTTGTATTCTTCTTGGTTGTTGGTTTCCAAGCCCAAACATACGTCGCTAGAGTGGAGCAGTTCATGTGAGGGGCTATAGAGGGCCCAAGGGGCCGAAGCGAGATTTTGTGTCCAGTGGCTAGCTCTGTTAGCGTAACCGATGTGGTAGACCGATGGAGGATACATCTATCAATAACACAAATGGTGGATAAGACATGATGAGTGGAGGTGAAAAAAAAGAAGACTAAAAATTCTACAAATGTGTATGAAGAAAGATCCTAGTGTAGGATGAATATGCTCAGGAGTCAAACTTCTTTAAGTAAAACCCATTGACGGGTGCTTTAAGAGGGTAGCCTTCTAGAGAGGCCACGATGTATGCACCCTTAGTGAGGCAGTGTTGGACGATGTAGGTTCCATGCCATAATGACTCGAATTTCCCATGGTTGAAGTATCATGAGAGATATCGTAGGCTAGGATGAGATATATTTTGTTGAATGAGCGAAGGTTGACATGGCGATCAAAGGTGGCTTTAGACCATTTTTTATCTCCCGCATTGTTCTATAATGAAGACCGACGATATTCATCCAGTGACTCTAAGTTCAGCAAGCGCTACTCCATTAGAGAAATGTCAGGTAATAGCTCGATGGTGGTGCACGATGTGGGAATTTCACATTCTATGGGGAGGTTGGCTTCAATCCCATGAACGAGATGAAATGGTGTAAAAATAGTGGATCTTTTACCATTGTGCGATAATACCATAATGATGAAAACAATATATGATGCCAATTGGTCTTATGTTTGTTGACAGCACATTGTAACATGGTTTTGAGGACTTTGTTAACATCCTTGACCTATCCATTGGACTGAGGGTAGTATGGGGAGGTGAACTCATGGGAGAAGCCTAACCTAGAGGAGAGTTCAATGAAGATCTCATTCTCAAAGTGTTTACCGTGATCAGAGAATAATTGTAGTGGGACTCTGAAACGGGAAATGATGTGGTTGAAGAAAAAACCCATTGTTGTGTCAGCGATGCTATTGAAGGTAGGCATGGCTTCGACCCATTTGGTAAAGTAATATACTGCCATGATGATGTACTTGTGTCCATTTCTAGATGGAGGATTGCAAGTCATGAAGTCTAGTACTTGTGTCCATTTCTAGATGGAGGATTGCAAGTCATGAAGTCTATGCTCCATTTGCAGAAGGGGCCGACAGTGATGACTGGATGTAGAAGAGAGGGTGGCACTCGTGCTTTGTTTTCATAAAGCTGGAATTTTTCACATCTCTTGACAACGTGGATGCAGTCATGAAACAATGTGGGCTAGAAGTATCCATCTCGAATGATTTTTTGGGTGGTGGACATCCATGAGAGGTGGCCACTGCAAGTGCCACTAAGGCAATCGTTCAAGACTCTATCTACTTTGTCAATGGTCAAACATTGAAGGAGAATGGTGTCAAACCCACATCGATACAAAATGTCACAAATGGGGAGGTATCGAGGGGCCTGATGGCACATGCCCTGACAATCATCTTGAGAGAGATGACACCCAAATTTTTGTGTTTGAAGGTAGATGAAGAGGTCACTAGACCAAGGGTCATCCGAGGGGATGTAAAAGTGGTGTTCATCAAGAAAATCCATATTAATGGGTGAAATTGTAGCATCTGAGGGAAACGTCATGATGAGTTCAGCGAGAAAAAGTGATTTCTTGCTTTCAGGAGTTGAAAAATCGAGGTCGTATTCCTGAAGGATGATGATCCATCATGAAAATTTTCCATTAATTTGTCGGAGACTAACCAAGTACTGCATGGGGTTGGAATCTACCACGACTTTGGTAGTGCAAAGCAAGATCTAATGACGCAGCTTCTGGACTGTGAGGGAGATTTTCTCCTCATGATTGTATTTCAGGGGTGGTCCTAAAAGAGTTTTACTAATGTAGTAAATAACATGTTCATGGCCATCATCCCCTAGTTGGATGAGAACTCTTGCTACTGAAACGACTAAGGCTAACAAGTAGCGGATGTAATCACGATCATAGTCGAAAGGACTAATCAAAGGAGCATTGGATAACGCCACTTTTAAATCATCAAAGATGTTTGGGCATGTTCATCCCATAGAAATGGTATATCATGACATAATAAGTGAAGGAAGCCATGCCCATGAGTGGCATAATCTGGGACAAAGAGTCGTAAAAAGTTGGATTTGCCTTGTAGGCTCTGTTGTTGGCACAAATTCCTAGGGGGTGGAATTTATGTGATTGCTTGGACCTTGAGGGGGTCTACTATGATGTCATGTTGGGAGATGATGAAGCTTGGACCTTGAGGGGGTCTACTATGATGTCATGTTGGGAGATGATGAACCCAAGGAGGCATCTGGCGGTGATGAAAAATACACCCT
Organism: Picea abies; assembly: GCA_900067695.1. Taxonomy (NCBI): domain Eukaryota; kingdom Viridiplantae; phylum Streptophyta; class Pinopsida; order Pinales; family Pinaceae; genus Picea; species Picea abies. The sequence continues at coordinate 4,287 of CBVK0104076338.1, forward strand.
TGAGGGGGTTCAAGCGGATATTGTACTGCCGATATCATTGAAAAATGACCTGTAAATCATCTAGATGTTGTGTTCATTTCTTGGATCGAGCAGTGAGGTTGTCCAAGTAAGCGAGAATGATGCGAGTGATATCATGGAAAACATAATTCATGGCTCATTGGAACGTCGCACCTACATTTTTGAGTCCAAAAGGCATGACACGATATGCAAAAGTACCCCATGGGGTGTTAAATGTGGTTTTATACTAATCTTCTGGGTGGATTTGGATTTCATTGTAGCCAGAGAACCCATCCATGAAGGACAGGGCCTTGTGGCTTGCACAGTAATCGATAATTTGGTCAATGAAAGGTGTGGGGAAGTTGTCTTTTGGAAAAGCATGATTGATATCAAAAACGTCAGTGCAGTTGTGAATAGTGCCCTGTTTTTTGTTAACGGGGATGGGGTTGGAGACCCATGATTGTTAACGGGGATGGGGTTGGAGACCCATGATGTGTAAGCGATGGGGTATATGAACCCTGCAGTGCATAGTTTTTCAATTTCAGCTTTGGTAGCTGCGGATTTGAATGGGTGAAGTGGTCATTGATTTTGACATATTGGGATGACGTCAGGCCATGTGTCGATGTGATGTTCTACAATAGAAGGATCAAGGATAGGCATCTTCATGTATGACTAGGAAAAAATACCCCGGTATTCCTGAAGGAGAGCTTTGTAAGCTGTGAGTTCTCTAGGGGAACATGTGGCATCAATGGTGATTTCCTCTATGATTCTTGGTTTGATGGAAATGTTGATTTTGATAGTGTGGGAAATGTTGGCCATGTTTCCTTCTTCAAAAGCATCCGAGGCAGTGATCGGGTTGTTGAACCAATCTATGTTTCCTGATGGAATTAAATACTTGGTTTCGATTGCATATATGGAGGCTTGGCTAGGATGGTCAAAGGATTCTTATGAGAGAAAGAAGTCTCTGTGATGGAGAACATTCCATGGAAATGGGGGGTAGTTAGTTACTCTAGGATATCTTCGTCACAGTGGAAAATGTGAGAATATAGGGGATCCGGGGAAGTAACATTGGTGACTGTCACTGTGTGATTGTCTTCAGGTGGTGAAGATGTAGAAGGGGTATCACAACTGTGGTTTGATTGTGTGCTTTTCATAAACTAGATATCTAGATACAGTGGGTTGTAAACTGTGGTTAGGGGTAATATTTCTTGAGGGAAATGAATCGAGAAATTGGGAGGATTAGGGGGGAAATCCTCAGACAGTCTATCCATGAACCATGGAGGGGTGGGAAGTGACTCAGGTTCAGGGGAGGTGATTTGATAAGTATCTGGAGAAGGAGTAGGGGGAATCACCTACATCATGGGAAGTGAGGTGGTTGGAAGATTTTGAATTAGGGTCATTTGACAATGCCTGTATTCAATGATCGAAGGACACTGGTATGTGAAATGATCAAGTGAGTCACAAAGAGAGCAAGGTAACTTCATCCGTTCATTGACTAAGTTCATGACATAATGGATTTCAGTGACGTGGGTGGAGAGGGATCTTCCCGAAAGTTTTTTCGTACTGCCATTGGTGTCTGTTGAAACTGAGATAGCACAGGGGAATAATGAGTGTAGTGGCCATACTCTGAAAATATGGCACATGCAAATTTGGTTCGCATCCTTTTACTTCCTGTAGTAGGGGACATTGTGGTAATACTAGGTGTGCTTGGTGAAGCAACGAGCGATGTGGTTGCTTGAGGGAGTTGCATCAGATTGCGTAACTCAGGAAGGGAAGGACATATATTAGTGGGGTTTCCCTCTCTTTCTCATAGTGTGCAAGGAGGTGGAACTCAGAGAGGAAGTGGGGTCATGGGATATTTCTTCTTTTTCCTACCCCCAACCGTAGCGATGGTGATGTCGACGGGGGGTGAGGGTGGTCCGGTCGGAGTTAGTACTAGAATCTACATCGGGATTCCCTTTGATTGGGGATGGAGGGATGGTTGAGGAACCATTTCGGTTGGATGTAGATACCATATTGGAATGGTTAGCACCATGCTGGGAAGGGTCAACGTTGTGCATACCTAAAAATATTGTACGCCCGGTGGGAGGTAGAAGAAGGGGATTTGAGTGATGGCTTGGGGAATGGTCTCAGAGGATAATTGGTGTCATAGGGTTCTCATGGGATTCCTAAGGTAGGATTTCTTCAACTGGTGGGATGTCGGGGAGTGGAGAATCCTCATTGGGAGGAATAGTATATATGATTTCAGTTCCATTAGAAGATACGACACATAGTTGTGCTAAGGGGTGTATGATTGGTGGTGCTCCATGGTATGCCCCCAGCAAGTATGGGTCTTTGAAAATTCCTGGGACCATATCCATGAGTGGATAGGCGACGGAACTAGTGCGAACAAGAGGTAAAATGTTATCGATTTTGGAGGATTGGTTAGGCTTGTAATGTGAAACTTGGTCGATGGTGATTATATTCCCATTGTGGGGGAACATCATCGCTTGAAACACAGAAGAGTCCATGAATTTCATAGCATACATGTAGCTATGTCCAAACAACATGTTGTAATCAAGGGGGGCATTGATAACCTCAATGTCGATAAGGATGGTTTTTCCCTCGAGTTCAACGGAGAAATTTTGAAAGAGCCCTTCAGGAGAGGATGATCGTCCATCATAGGCTTGCAATGTCATGGCGAATTGTATTAGCTCAGGGGAGCTGAGTTTCTGCCATACAATTTTGGACATGATCTATGTGGATGCACCTTCATCAATGATACATTGATGAACCATGATGTTTCAGATCTTGACTGGGATCTGGAAAGCTACCAAAGCGGGAAGATGAGGTTCCCCACAATCTAGATCGAATGTGATGAGTCTAGTATCAGTTGGATTGACTACCCCCAAGGAGGAAAGCAATGATTTTCATTGAGTTGGATAGGTTTGGAGGACCTCCAATACTGACATGGCTACAGGAGATTGTGCCAAATCATCACCCAGACTATAATTGTGAGTCACCCTAGCCTGAGGGTTGTTGACATTTCATTGTAATGGAATGGGAGGGATACGAATGGTGGGTTCAGTGTTAGGGTAGGGAATCATCAAGGGTTGTCTGACTGTAGCTAGAACTGTTTTCGAAGTGGTGGGAGTATATTTAGGGGGTTCGTTGTATTGACGACTGTGTGTTTGCAGAATAATTTCTTCTTTGCTAGTTAGGAGGATATTGCGATTTACCAGATTTTGAGGTTTATGATATTGCCCCATCTATGGTGGGGCAAGATGCATATCATGTTTGGTATTCATCACACCATGGTGTGGAATAGGGTTTTGCAACACGGTCGGGGCTGGTTGTTTCAAATATTTTGGTGCGGCCTGCTAAGAAACAGGCGGCGCTATAGGATGTGGTGCATTCATGGAATCTTTCATCCATTTGAAGTCAGAAATTTGGGGGAAATGGTGAGTGTAATGGCCATGCTAACTGCAAAGAGTGCAAGGGAAGTTCATCTAGAGGTTTTTATTGTTGTTCCTCCCTTGGTGTTTGTTGTTATTGTCCCTTGGGGATTTTGGTTACCCTGGTTCTAGTTTCCCCTATCAAGTTGGTGTTATTGGGGGTTATTTCCCCCTGGTCCTAGGTTATTATTGTTTCATTCCTTTCCTTTATTTTTGGCATTATGTAGCTGATGGGATGGATTTTCCGTATTTAGTTGTTCAAAATTTTGAAATTGATGAATGGGAGAGGGATAAACAAAGTTAACCCTAGCATGTGGTTGTCCTTGTGGAAGAGAAATTGGTTATGGAGGATGAAGAAATGGAAAATACGGATTATTTTGTGGCAATGATATGTAGGGTGCATAGGAACACATAGCACTTCCACCAGTGCCCAGGTTATAAGTTGAGGTAGATGGGGTACTAGAACTTGGTTAAGAGGTTAGGCACATCATGGGTTTTGATGAGGATCCACTCATGGGTGGAGGAAGGGAAATAGGATATGGTTGTTGATAAGGGGGGGGAGGGTAATAAGGGGGTCCTCCATATCTCAATGGATATTAGGGTGTATTGTACATAGGTGGTGGTTGGATGTATAGATTGTGGTGTGTTGTGGAACCAATCAATCCATTCTCTGCGTGAGACATCCCAGGTTTGTCCTGGCTGAATAGTACGGGTCTCGGGGCATCAGGTAGTACTGTGTATAAGTAACCTGACTAAGCATAAATGAGGTCGTATTGTTGAGTCTTGCTGATGGATTCCTCTTCAGTTTGGGGGAAGGTGGAGGCCACATCTTTGGCAAGGATAGAGATGAGGGATCTGAGAAAACAATCGAGGCATTGTTCTTTGGTGGTTTTTGCTTTGCATAAACTGCGTCTTCGACGCCATTCGTGAAGGTGGTTGGTGATATGCATGGTTGAGATTTGTTTACACTCAAAGAGAAGTTCTAGACCATTGTCATGACGAACGAGTAGTTGAAAGAAGGTCAAAAAAAATTGGCCAAGGATTCAAAAGTCACATGGGACCCTGATTTTTCATCCACATACCATTTGGTTGATGGACCTGTGATTGTGTGCTGAAATAACCTTAAACAGATGGATTTGTCCATGATGTTGTTTGAAGAGCACCATAAGTGGAAGGTCATGACATGGTTGGCGGGATCTTCTCCTGATTTACCTTCAAATTTGGGAATGTCTGAAGGTAGTTTGGTAGGCATATTGGGCCATGTGGGGTCATGTAATATAGGGTCATTCATGAGTTTACTAAAATTATATATGACGAGGGACACCAAATATGGCATGGGGGGTGGCGGTGGAGGAATAGTTCCAACCATGGTGTGAGTAGGTAGTGGACCTGACCCTTGAGGGGGGTTTGGTGGAGTTGTACTTCTCCCTTGAGAAGAAGTTTGACCTTTTCCTCCTTGTGAAGGAGATCTAGTGGATGGATGACCTTGGGAAGTGGACCCAAGTAAGGTGGAACCTAGAAAAGTGGATCCCAAAATAGTGGCACCCATGGGGGTTTGAGATGGATGAGCTGGTGAGTTGGCAAGAGTAGGAACTCCTCCTAAGATAGGAGGGAGATTTTTCAATCATTTGGAACGACGGGGATTATGTGGGTACCATATGATGCCTGAATAACAAAGTGAATGTGTGAAAATGGTGATGAGAGCAATAAATGAACAAGATACTTTGTATAATTTTGGACCTTCACAATATATCTCACAATCACATGTAATCAAATGAGTGTCATACATAAATCAACTGAAAAATAAGCATACATGTGGGTAGGTGGATTTTGTTCGCATGGGAGAACAAAGAAAACAAATGCTTGTGTCCTAGAAAGACGTAACGTCCTTCCTCTCAAATACTACTGGACCTTCCAAGAGCACTCAACAATGGGGTCTAAAGCCACCGAAAGAGGAACTAGTGAAGGATGAAACAATCAGTTACAATGAGGGGTAGAGGGTGGATATCCCGAAAGAGCTGGCGATATTTCCCAATAGCCACACAAAATCTAATCAAGGTGCAATTGAAATCCACAATTGCCACCTGGGTAGATGTCCTAAAATTGGCCACTAGGTAACTTGGTCAAAGTGTGACATTTAGATTTTTGGCCTCATAAATGGGTCACGGATTAGATCTCTTCCAAGAGTTGGGTGACTCAAGGGGGGATGCATAGAATAACCGGACCTCAGCCTTCGTCCCTTCACGGGTATCTCCCTACCTTATGGTGTTAGGAACACTTGACTTGGAGAATTTTAAAGTTCCATAATTGTCAACTTCTAATGTTTGAAGATGTGAGAACTAGATAACGGGGGTTTATTTGGATGCCTACCCTCAAGATCCTAACTAGACTAAAAAAATTATTTTGGCACCTCCTGTGGAGGAAAACTTAGTGAGTTTTTAGAAAATAATTAGATGTGGTTGGTTGAGAGATTGGGGGTGCGAACCAATCTCATTTGAATTAAGTGGGTGTGGATAACTTCTTCAAGAAATAGTGGGATGTTTCAGAATTCCTTTGGAGAAAACCTACTTCAACCTCCACAATTCAAGATGAAATTATGTGAGTGAGGAGTGACTTTGTGTGTGAGCAAGTGATAAAATGTGCCAAATTTTAATAAGTTAGGTGTCAATTTGCAGCATGTGGACTTCTTGTGGTCCTTACAAATCTTGATTACTTATCTTACTAGATGCCATTGGTACAATCTTGCATAATTTTAAAATCCCTAAAGAACTAGCATGTGGACATATGGGTCCTTACCAATCCTTTAAACTCCCTAATGTGGTTTACTCTAAGAAAGATTTGAAAAAATATCTTAGATTGCAAGCATGTGGGCATGTATGGGCCCATTACTTTGATCTTTAAACTCTCCTAGTGATGTAAACTAAGAAAGTAATTTTTCAAAAACTATCCTAATTTTGCAACATGTGGGAATGTATGGGCCCTTACAAATTTAAGATGTTTGAAAAGAATCTAAGAGGATCTCTAGGGGGGCTTTGTCCTCTACTAAATATTTTGTTAATGGAGATGACATGTCCGCTTAATCACCTTTCTGATTCTCAAGATCACTCTATGGTGCAAGAGAAGAGCATACTTAATGATTAAAGTTTGATTTATAGTCCCAATGCAAGTGTTTTTATATGTGATAGCAAAAACTCTCCACTTAAATTTTACAATCAAAACAAGCCATCCATGTGGTAACCAAATCAAAAGAGGAAAAATGTGGTTCTTTTTAAACCCCTAAGTGCCTATGTTTTGACTAACCTTTCATGTGGGAAGGGAATCTAAGTGTAGCGCATTTACAATTTTCAAAAAAACAAGATTTTGAAGGCTAGGGGCCTTCAAATCATCACAAAAAATCTTACAATTTTGGAATTCTGGATAGATGTGCAGGTTACAGATCAGACAGAGGTTTAGTGGGTACATGATTTGTAGATAACCAAGAACCTTTTGGCACAAAGTGTGTATAGAAATGAAGTGATGTTGGCACACAATTCTCGGAATGCACATCTGTGGGATGGAACACCCGCGCACGTTCTGATATGTGTCGAGGGGGAAAAGTTTAAGTGGAATTCTCCTCCTCCAGCTCCAAACTTAGCTCTTGACAGGTAAGGCTAGGACAGTTATGGTTCCTGCAAGGAAAATGGGTCAAAAATAAGTGATCAAAGAACCCAAATAGGGAGGAAATTGATACCTTATCCCCAGTATGGTCACCAATCTGTTGTGTTCGCTTCGTCACTCGAGTGAGAAAAAAAATGGCACTTACAAGTCTAGTTGGGCCTGCTAGACAAAACAAAGATTAGTGTATGAATTAAACAATTCAAGCATATGAAATAAAAAAATAACTAAACTATAAACAACTAAGGAAATAAAACTACAATGCATGAGAAAGTTTGAACCAAAATCAGTCAACCAAATGACCGATATTATGCCACTAATGGATAATTATATTAGTTGGAAAAACACCATAGAGAAAGGAGGACTTATGGGTACCCTCTTCCTCCTTGGGAGGGCTCTTGAATCCCCTATTTGAGAGCTCTTCTTACAATGATGAACTAGAAAACAAATGGTGAAGAAATCAAAGCCTATTCCTTCGAGAGGTGAGGATAATAGCTTATTGGAATGTTGCTAGAATGATCCAAGAAGAAAAGAGGTTTCTTGAAGGAGGATTGAGGCAACATAACAATATTACGAGATTCTTAAATTCTTAATGCACCCATGGCCTCCATTTATAGCATGTCTTTGAGGCAATATCCAACTAGTTCTTAGTGTGGACAAGTGTTATCGGACAAATCGTTAGGTGCGGACACTAACTGATCTCCCTAGATCCACCTAGATCTAGAAAAAACACACCAGAACATGACACTTTCCTTAAGTTTTAGATATTGAATTTACTAACTAAAGAGGGATAGGTGACATACCGTTTAAACGTCACTTCCTCTCACCATCGCCATCCTAGCTCCATTCCAACGTTCATACAATGATGATCCTGCAAAAGAACGCAACCAACCAAAGTGATAGCAATAGCATA
>CBVK0104076356.1:0-11196 GCA_900067695.1 Picea abies
GAATAGGGTTATTATATCATTTTGGTTGAAATTTTCATTTGAATATAAAGTTGGTATTTCAGTAATTGTAAACTATAATCTTGACTATTAGAGTTATGAATTTATCCAAATATTCAAATTCAAATTCAAATTGAGTAATGCAAATTGTATTTCAATCAATTTTTTGACCATCGGAAGGAAACAGATACTCGGCAATTTTTCAACCACCCGAATAGGCAATTTGATGGTCTGTATAAAACGTCAAATCGAAATATCATAAAACTATTAGAGATGATGGTGTTGTAATATAAGGAGACATATTGAACTTGAGATCAATGTTTAATAGAATTTATATCTTCATTGACCAAACCAATCCTAGTGAATTGTAGTACGAATTTATTTTATTGCATATAAATGTTTGAGAGAAAGAGTATTGTTCATTATCTGTTCATTTTTTTGCTTATTAAAATTCGAAATTCATACTACTTTAACTTGGGAGTTCTTTCATAAAGTTGTGGAACAACTAAATGCAATGGTGAAAGTATAAATTGAGTGGTTTCTATGTAAGAAGGATATTCGTTTGCACATTAACTTGGGAGGTCTTCCCAAAAAATTGTAAAACTAACTAAATGCAAAGGTGGGGCTATAAATTGAGTCGTTTCTATAAAAATAGAGACTTTTGTGCAATGTTACATTGGTTGTTAGAAGAATTATTCCACACCTTTGAAAGGTATGTGAATGTGGCTTAGTGGTATAAGAATGGAAGGGTTTGGTATTGGTACCTTACCTAATATATTTTCATCTAATAGTTTTGTCTTTGTCTACTGAGTCATTTACATAGTGCTTAGGCTAATATTACTATGTTAAACAGGGTTTTATTCACAATATAGAGACTGAATACAAGAATTTCATTACAATTATAGTCCTGATGGTTTGCATTTGTAAATTGTCTTTTTTATTGGGACATAGAGACAAAATAGAAGAATTTCACTGCAATTGTAGACCCAAGCTTTGCATTTGTAAATTAGATATATTTTAATATAGCTTTTTCTTCTTAAACAAAGATTTCTTGGAGGTCCTTTTAAAGCATCAGTGGGATTGAGGAGCATGACATTTCATTTACAATAAATATGAACCCGTCAATATTCCTCAAATAAAAATTTAAATTGATGATGTTTGTCATAATCCTTTCATTTAAACTTATTTTTCCATTTTGTGGCCTTGAGACAAATAAGTGTATATGTAAACATTTCTAGAGACAATTAGGAATACAATTCTTGAAATGAATTAATAGATTCATCATAATGAAATTTATAAAAAGAAAATGAAAATACAAATAATGTTTTTGAAACCCCACCTCTCTTTATTTTATATAATTATTTTAAATTATATATATATATATATATATATATATAATTTACTATAGCATTTTGTATTTTTTTAGTATTATGTTGCATGGTGTTAATTATATATTTATTTTATTTTATTATTAAAATAATAATAATAATATCTAATTGGTCATCAAATTGTAAGATTTTCTAAAAAAATTGGTGAAAGAAACATGTATTTTATTAATTTCATGAAACATTGTACTTCGTCAAATTGTAAGATTTTCTAAAAGATTTGGTGAACTAAACTTGTATTTTATTAATGGGTGGATTGTATATATTAGTTGTCAAATTGCAATATCTAAAAGATTTGGTGAACTAAACTTGTATTTTATTAATGGGTGGATTGTATATATTAGTTGTCAAATTGCAAGAGATTTTAAAATATTTGGTGAAAGAGACAAATATTTCATAAAATGCTAGTTTGGTACATATGAGTTATGTATTGCAAATTTTAAAAGAAAAATTGGTGAATGGAACTTCTATTTCATTAAATGTTAAAAATAAATAAATATTGGTTATCCTCAGATTATAAGTTTTGCAAAAAGATTTAGTGAACAAGAATATGTGGAATAGGGTTATTATATCATTTTGGTTGAAATTTTCATTTGAATATAAAGTTGGTATTTCAGTAATTGTAAACTGTAATTTTGACTATCAGAGTTATGAATTTATCCAAATATTCAAATTCAAATTCAAATTGAGTAATGCAAATTGTATTTCTATCAATTTTTTGACCATCAGAAGCAAACAGATACTAAGCAATTTTTCAACCACCCGAATAGGCAATTTGATGGTCTGTATAAAACACCAAATCGAAATATCATAAAACTATTAGAGATGATGGTGTTGTAATATAAGGAGACATATTGAACTTGAGATCAATATTTAATAGAATTTATATCTTCACTGACCAAACCAATCCTAGTAAATTGTAGTACGAATTTATTTTATTGTGTATATATGTTTGAGAGAAAGAGTATTGTTCAACATCTATTCATTTTTTTGCTTATTAAAATTCGAAATTCATACTACTTTAACTTGGGAGTTCTTTCATAAAGTTGTGGAACAACTAAATGTAAGAAGGATATTTTTGTGCACTTTAACTTGGGAGGTCTTCCCAAAAAATTGTGAAACTATCTAAATGCAAAGGTGAAGTTATAAATTGAGTTGTTTCTACAAAAATAGAGACTTTTGTGCAATGTTACAATGGTTGTTGGAAGAATTAATCCACACCTTTGAAAGGTATGTGAATGTGGCTTAGTGGTATAAGAATGGAAGGGTTTGGTATTGATACCTTCCCTAATATATTTTCACTTAATAGTTTTGTCTTTGTCTACTGAGTCATTTACATAGTGCTTAGGCTAATATTACTATGTTAAACAGGGTTTTATTCACAATATAGAGACTGAATACAAGAATTTCATTACAATTATAGTCCTGATGGTTTGCATTTGTAAATTATCTATTTTATTAGGACATAGAAACAAAATAGAAGAATTTCACTGCAATTGTAGACCCGAGCTCTGCATTTGTAAATTAGATATATTTTAATATAACTTTTTCTTCTTAAACAAAGATTTTTTGGAGGCCCTTTTAAAGCATCAGTGGGATTGAAGAGCATGACATTTCATTTACAATAAATATGAACCCGTCAATCTTCCTCAAATAAAAACTTAAATTGATGATTTTTGTCATAATCCTTTCATTTAAACTTATTTTTCCATTTTGTGGCCTTGAGACAGATAAGTGTACATGTAAACATTTCTAGAGACAATTAGGAATACAATTCTTGGAATGAATTAATAGATTCATCATAATGAAATTTATAAAAAGAAAATAAAAATACAAATAACGTTTTTGAAACCCCACCTCTCTTTCCGCTCATGGAAATTCTCCACTTGAGCTTAGGGCCATCTTAACCTGTTTTCTCTTTCTTTCTTTTTCCCCAAGGCACCTTTATGCTTGTGTATTTCTGTTGAAACCAATGTTTTGTGGCTTCATTTCTGTATATATATGTATACCATAAACACCTAAATTGATAAAAATGAAATCATATATCAACAACAAGGCTGATTTTCAAGCTGATCACCATGGACATCTACACAATTAGTCAAAACTACAAGCCTTTATTGCAAAATAAACAAAATAAAGTTATAATAGACAAATGGAATACCCAAGTAATTTGAGTGAATTTTTCATATTAATGTTGTTAATTAGAACCATAGATATATTGAAATTAAAATGATCTTACATCTCACTAAGCCCCATCCAACAATCTTGTTTGGTTTGGGTGATTACATTGTATTGTTTTTCCTGAAGAAACAAACCAAGTTAACAGCTTTGAAAATACTCTTGAAATTATATTCATGTTGACTTGTAACCCAACAACCTGATGTTTTTTGTTGTATGTTTACTCTCGGGATTATTATGTGTTTAGGCTAGGGCTTTGGGTTGTTTGTTTGTTAATGAGCATATATCCATTTTGGTGTATTTTTCAATTTTTTTTATAATTCACTTTTTAAAGTTACAAACAATAGGCATCTATATTTGACTTGTAAATGTATCTAATTATTATTGGTACAATGATACTTTTTGAACTATTATATTCAAGATGATTGTATTAATTTATATTGGTACAATGATACTTTTTGAACGCTTGTAAACAATAGGCATCTATATTTGACTTGTAAATGTATCTAATTACTATTGGTACAATGATACTTTTTGAACACTTTTCAAACTATTATATTCAAGATGACTGTATTAAATTAAAGAACATGTTGGTAAATCAATCCAATTTGTAATTTAGTTTTTTAGTTTAGTGGGAAGTTGAGTGGAAGTCACCATGTTGACTGACTCTATAAAAATTATGAACCTCACTAAATATTCCAAACAATAGACTAAATATCCCAAACAATAGGCATCTAGACTAAATATCCCAAACAATAGCCATCTACATTTGACTTGTAAATGTATCTCATTACTATTGGTACAATGATATTTTTCAGGATACTTGTTTAACATTTTTGAAACTATAAATGTCCCAAACAATAGGCATCTATATTTGACTTGTAAATGTATCTAATTACTATTGGTACAATGATATTTTTTAGGATATGTTTTGAACTATTATGTTCAAGATGACTCTATTAAATTAAAGGACATTTTGGTAAATTAATCCAATTTTTAATTTAGTTTTTAATCTAGTAGGAGTTTGAGTGGCCAAGTTCCCATGTTGACTGACTGTGTGAAAATTGTGAACCTCACTAAATATATCACTAAATATCTGCACCAGATTAGGTGACCAAAATTGCAATTGACAAACTTACTCTAAATACTTGACAAACTTACTATGAATACTATTGGGCAATCACTTTTACATTCTCATTTGTGCCATATTTAAAGAAATTTTAATTACAAATGAGTTTTTAATGGAGAGGATTTCATATGGCCAGAATATTCTTCGTTGTCATAATAAATGAAAGGATGTCATTTCAAGCCTTAACTTCCTTTCATGACAAAACATGTGTGTTCATCAATAAAAAGGGTGATTAACCTCATTAGGATAATCATTATCGATACTATTATTAATAGTGACTTTAGCTTTAGGTTTTTAATACTCACTTCAAATTTAGATTTTTTACTGAGTTTAGGTTTTTACTGTACTTGAGTGGAACACAATCCTTTTCCCCTTCTTTAACCAGGTGTTCGTTCCCATCCTCTGATCTTCCAATCTGTTTCCCCTTCTTTACCTAGGTGTTGGCTCTCATCCTCTTTCTAGTGAGATGGTTGGATCTAGTCTCTGCATGGAGATAATGGAGAGAATCGAAGTCGAGACTTTTTTAACAACACTTAAATTTTATATCTTGGGCGGTCACATCAAGCGCTCCCCTGGATTTATATTTCCAAATGACAAGGATCCGCTTACTCTCGGCAAACGACAGTTGCATGAGGCCAGGATTTGATTCCAGGGAACTTGTATCCCCTCATCTTTATTATTGATTATTTTTCTTTCTCTCTGCAATGAGGAAACAATTTTTTTTTTCGAATGAACAATAAAGTCTTCTATTTACCTTCGGATGCAAGAAGTTGTGGTGGATATCATCCAAAAGCATCCAAACAAGGCTCTCCTCATTTTCACAAAAATATTGTTGACTCTTTAGTTTTCATTGTTTGAATGTGAAACCCTTTCTTTCCTTTTTGATGGAATGAATGGTAGAGTTTGATGTCGGTTTCTTGTCTGCGGGAGATGGAGTGTCTTCAAACCATTTCATCTTTTTTTTATGGAATGAATTGTAGAGTTTGAAGCTGGTTTGTAATGGAGTGTATGTTACAAAGTGAGGCGGAGCAGATTTGATAGACAAATCACACACTATTAGCTTTCTCTCTTATGTAGAAGAAAATAATCATTCATGTCCTCTCTTGTGCAGAAGAAAATAATCGTTCATTTCCTCGTCCACCAGATATTGTGAGGGGAGATTCGTCTACTCTGTTTTGGCTGTAATGTGGGGGTAAAGTAGTGAACTTTGCCACCAATTGGAACTCGGCAATTGTTGTCTCTGAAATCTCCAAATGTTTGGTAACAAGGTTGGCCTGAGCTAATCTTTTGGTGTGTGATTATTCAATTTCTGTGTTAAAATATTATGTCTTTATTGACCTGTGAAATCCTGCATGAGGTTGTAGATGGATTGTGGGTAAAAACATAGTGTGGTAATGAAGCTTGGTTGTTTTCCTTCATTAATAGATCTAATCTAAGACACGGGTAATTGGGTGCATTAAGTAAACTCGTTTACTTTATAAATTTTAATTCAGTCATGTGGTGGGGGGCACCGCCCGTGTTGCCACTCTCGACTTTCTGTGTGAGCGTAGTTTCTACATGTTGTTCATATTTATTCAACATTGATCGCCAGTTATATAAACAATGCCCTGTTATCTCATTTCCCACATCTCATCTCCTATGTTCTGTTGAGCCATTTATATTTTGAGTATCACTCTATAAGTCTCTACATTTCCTTCACATACTCCCTAAGCGGGAGAATGAGAATGCCGAAGTAATTTGATAGGAATTTCAAAATTAATATTGTTAATTGGATTAGTAAAGATATTATGATTAAAATGATCATATTTAAGGTTTGTTCATTATCATAATGAAGACCTCTTACCATAACTCTCAAATTGATAAAAAGATTATATAGTTTGAAAAGAGAGCATGAAGAACTTGATGTATATTTTAGGTTAAATTAGATAAGAAAATGTATGATCTTTAAGCTATGAATTTATTTTAAAAATGATAATGAAGATGTGGATGATGATGATAATGAGGTTTTTTAAAAATAAATTGATAAAAATGAAATCATATATCAACAACAAGGCTGATTTTCAAGTTGATCACCATGGACATCTACACAATTAGTCAAAACCACAAGCCTTTATTGCAAAATCAACAAAAGAAAGTTAAAACGGACAAATGGAATACCCAAGTAATTTGAGTGAATTTTTCATATTAATGTCGTTAATTAGAACCATAGATATATTGAAATTAAAATGATATTACATCTCACTAAGCCCCATCCAACAATCTTCTTTGGTTTGGGTGATTACATTTTATTGTTTTTCCTGAAGAAACAAACCAAGTTAACAACTTTGAAAATACTCTTGAAATTATATTCATATTGACTTGTAACCCAACAACCTGATGTTTTTTGTTGTATGTTTACTCTAGGACTTATTATGTGTTTAGGCTAGGGCTCTAGGTTGTTTGTTTTTTAATGAGCATATATCCATTTTGGTGTATTTTTCAAATTTTTTTATAATTCACTTTTTAAAGTTACAAACAATAGGCATCTATATTTGACTTGTAAATGTATCTAATTATTATTGGTACAATGATACTTTTTGAACTATTATATTCAAGATGATTGTGTTAATTTATATTGGTACAATGATACTTTTTGAACAGTTGTAAACAATAGGCATCTATATTTGACTTGTAAATGTATCTAATTACTATTGGTACAATGATACTTTTTGAACACTTTTCGAACTATTATATTCAAGATGAATGTGTTAAATTAAAGGACATTTTGGTAAATCAATCCAATTTGTAATTTAGTTTTTAAGTTTGGTGGGAGGTTGAGTGGTCAAGACCCCATGTTGACTGACTCTATAAAAATTGTGAACCTCACTAAATATTCCAAACAATAGACTAACTATCCCAAACAATAGGCATCTAGACTAAATATCCCAAACAATAGCCATCTATATTTGACTTGTAAATGTATCTAATTACTATTGGTACAATGATATTTTCTAGGATACTTGTTGAACGCTTTTTGAACTATAAATGACCCAAACAATAGGCATCTATATTTGACTTGTAAATGTATCTAATTACTATTGGTACAATGATATTTTTCAAGATACTTTTTGAACTATTATGTTGAAGATGATTGTATTAAATTAAAGGACATTTTGGTAAATCAATCCAATTTTTAATTTAGTTTTTAGTCTAGTGGGAGGTTGAGTGGCCAAGTTGTTCCCATGTTGACTGACTGTGTGAAAATTGTGAACCTCGCTAAATATCCGCACCAGATTAGGTGACAAAACTTGCAATTAACAAACTTACTCTGAATACTATTGGGAAATCACTTTTACATTCTCATTTGTGCCATATTTAATGAAATTTTAATTACAAATGAGTTTTTAATGGAGAGGATTTCATATGGCCAGAATATTCTTCGTCATCATAATAAATGAAAGGATGTCATTTCAAGCCTTAACTTCCTTGCATGAAAAAACATGTTTGTTCATCAATAAAAAGGGTGATTAACCTCATTAGGATAATCATGATCGATGTTATTATTAATAGTGACTTTAGCTTTAAGTTTTTAATACTCACTTCAAATTTAGATTTTTTACTGAGTTTAGGTTTTTACTGTACTTGAGTGGAACACAATCCTTTTCCCCTTCGTTAACCAGGTGTTGGTTCCCATCCTCTGATCTTCCAATCTGTTTCCCCTTCTTTACCCAGGTGTTGGCTCTCATCCTCTTTCAAGTGAGATGGTTGGATTTGGTCTCTGCATGGAGATAATGGACAGAATCGAAGTCGAGACTTTTTTAGCAACACTTAAATTTTATATCTTGGGCGGTCACTTCAAATGCTTCCCTGGATTTATATTTCCAAACGACAAGGATCCGCTTACTCTCAGCAAAGGACAATTGCAGGAGGCTAGGATTTCATTCCAGGGAACTTGTATCCCCTCATATTTATTATAGATTATTTTTCTTTCTCTGCAATGAGAAAACAATTTATTTTTTCGAATGAGCAGTAAAGTATTCTATTTACCTTCGGCTGCAATAAGTCATGGAGGATATCATCCAGAAGAATCCAAACGAGGCTCTCCTCATTTTCACAAAGATATTGCTAACTCTTTAGTTTTCATGATTTGAATGTGAAACCCTTTCATTCCTTTTTGATGGAATGAATGGTAGAGTTTGATGTCGGTTTGTTGTCTGCGGGAGATGGAGTGTCTTCAAACTATTTCATTTTTTTTTTATGAAATGAATTGTAGAGTTTGAAGCTGGTTTGTAATGGAGTGTATGTTACAAAGTGAGGCGGAGAAGATTTGATAGACAAATCACACACTATTAGCTTGCTCTCTTATGTAGAAGAAAATAATCATTCATGTCCTCTCTTGTAAAGAATAAAATAATCGCTCATTTCCTCGTCCACCAAATATTGTGAGGGGAGCTTCGTCTACTCTGTTTTGGCTGTAATGTGGGGGTAAAGTAGTGAACTTTGCCACCAATTGGAACTCGACAATTGTTGTCTCCGAAATGTCCAAATGTTTGGTAACAAGGCTGACCTGAGCTAATCTTTTGGTGTGTGATTATTCAATTTCTGTGTTAAAATCTTATGTCTTTATTGACCTGTGAAATCCTGCATTAGGTTGTAGATAGATTGTGGGTAAAAACATAGTGTGGTAATGAAGCTTGGTTGTTTTCATTCATTAATAGATCTAATCTAAGACACGGGTAATTGGGTGCATTAAGTAAACTCGTTTACTTTATAAATTTTAATCCAGTCATGTGGTGGGGGGCACTGCCTGTGTCGCCACTCTCAACTTTCTGTGTGAGCTTGGTTTCTACATTTTGTTCATATTTGTTCAACATTGATCGCCAATTATATAAACAATGCCCCGTTATCTCATTTCCCACATCTCATCTCCTCTGTTCTGCTGAGCCATTTATATTTTGAGTATCACTCTATAAGTCTCTACATTTCTTTTGCATACTCCCTAAGCATGAGAATGAGAATGCCGAAGTAATTTGATAGGAATTTCAAAATTAATATTGTTGATTGGATTCGTAAAAATATTATGATTAAAATGATCATATTTAAGGTTTGTTCATTATCTTGATGAAGACCTCTTACCATAACTCTCAAATTGATAAAAAGATTATATAGTTTGAAAAGAGAGCGTGAAGAACTTGATGTATAGTTTAGGTTAAAATAGATAAGAAAATGTATGATCTTTAAGCAATGAATTTATTTTAAAAATGATAATGAAGATGTGGATGATGATGATAATGAGGTTTTTTTTTAATTCTTAGTCTAAAGGTTATATCTGTTGTCCCTTTTCTAGGATATTTTTTGTAAAATTTCTGTGAAAATGAAAGACCAAAACTCAAAACATTTAGACAATCTCATTTAAAAATAATATGTTTTGATTGTGGATAAAAAATTTAATAATAATATTTGCATTCATGGATTAAAAAATTATAAAATGATATTAGGGAAATTTTATAATCAAATGTAGTTTGATGAAAGGTAAGAAAATAATTACTTAATTGTTAACTTTTACTTTTATATGAAAAAAAACTATAAAAGAAGTGTTTTTTAATTAGCATAGTTTTTTTTTTATCAAATATGAGATATTTATTTCCAATGTAAATTACAAATTTTAAATTAAATATATATAATTCATTCATTACCATTTTATTTAAACTTACCATTTCCATTTAAATCACATTTGTTCCAAATAGTAGAGGGATTCATGCCTTACGACAAATGTGTCTTTCTTAATAATAGTGACTTTCCACATGAGGGCAAATGCTTTTTAATAATAGTGTCTTTCCACATGAAGAGAGGTTGTCCTTTCATAAAAATTCCATCCTTAAAACATAACTTCTTTCAAATATAAGTATCATTATCAACAAATGTTTTTATTTTGATTATTTTCTCAATAAAGGAATGCCAACCCTACATCAAGAATATAATGTCTTAATAAAAAATGATGACTTATTTCTTTGTTTTTTATCCATTTCAATTATATGACACCAAACTCTTACAGAAATTTTCAATACTCTTAATAATTACAATTCTAATGGAGTAATAATAATTCTAAAAAATGTTTGTATTTTGTAATTAAGTTTAAGTGTATATATTAGATTTTCAATCACTACTTTTAGTTTCTTTGGATTATAATTGATAAAATATTATTATGAATAAATTATAAACTATTTAATACAAGAATGTTTATTTTCTTATTTCATAATTATAATTTCAAAAGTGTATAAATTACACTTTTAATCAATAAATTTAACTTCTTTAAATTATAAATATGAGTGAAGTAAAATATGTTTAATATAATTATAATTTCCAAAGTGTATAGATTACACTTTGAATCAATAAATTTAACTTTATAAATATGAGTGAAGTAAAATATGTTTAATATAATTATAATTTCCAAAGTGTATAGATTACACTTTGAATCAATAAATTTAACTTTATACATATGAGTGAAGTAAAATATATTTAATAAAT